>CAHIKZ030004566.1:565000-577500 GCA_903632075.3 Acanthosepion pharaonis | reverse complement strand
TCTTGTCCACTATGCCTCTCTCCCAGAACTCAACGTTGTTTTTGTAGCACTTGAAAACACCTTCTCTCCGGAGGTGTATTTTTTCTCGCTGTATACATAGTATTCTTTTACCTATTTCTACCTGGCAAAAATTGTCAAACACTGACTTAACTTTCCTAGCGAACATTAGTTCAGCTGGTGCCATGTTTGCGTGTGTTCTCTGGTTTGGAGTGATTCTGTATACTTGTAGGAATTGCTGAAGCGCCTTTTCCGTTGGAACTCCTGATCGTCGGATTTAGCGACATTCATGCATAACCATCGCTTATGCCAAAGCGACATATTTGCTCCAAACAACTCCTTTAGCAATTTCACTCTTTCCGAGAATTCCAATTCATTTGTTCTTCTCGGTAGAATAAAATCTACAAATTTGCTATGTTCTGATGTACCTAGCTTTCTTAGTAATAGACTGACTTTTCTTGAATTCGACCAGTTTTCACAGTCTGTGTAGAAAATATCTTCATATCGTTTAAAAGTACGCTTCAAACGTTTTTTTTCTGTCTGGCACATATAGTTGAAAGTTTCCAGCGAATTAAATATGATGTTATTAGAATATGAAGAATTTCCTTCATTTGCCTGATTGTTGTTTAATTTCTCCAGTGTTAAATTTTGAATTTCTAAAACCTTGCTCTGCATTTCTTCCTGTTTTTCCAGTCTTTCCTCTTGCTTTTCTTAATATTTCTGCTGTCTTTCCTGTTGTTCCCTTATTAATAACGCAAACTGTTCACTTTGACGTTGCTGACTCAGCTGCTGGGATTTGAATAATTCAGATATGACTTTGGATAATTCATCCATCTTTAGCTGATAGTGTTCATGCAACAAGGAATATAATTTAATTTGTGTATCCACGAATATAATATAAGCTGAACAAAAAAACGAAACAACTTACGACTTTTTTATTTTATGTCTTGCTTTATAAAATATTGTTGAGTAAACAAAAAAAAATTTTTTTTTTTTTTTTTTTTTTTTTTAAACTTCGTTACCTTTCAAAGTCGACACGGTGTATTTGCGCGCCATTTAAGTCCATGCATGTTTTTGTAGTCGGACAGTTTTTTTTTCTTTTTTTTTTTTAATTCACCGTTATTCGTTTACGCCACCTTTCAGATTTTTCTGAGTGAACGTTCCTTTATGCTTAGTCGTCCTTTAACGAGTTCTAAATATCCAGAACTTCAGAATCCTTTTCCGTTCCATTAGATGTTGGACTTTTAATTAATAATTTTTTCCTTCAGCCTGGGTTCTTCAAAGACTTGTCCCAATAGTTGAAGGCTATCAATTATCAATTCTTTTTTTTTTCCGTAAAGTTCTTTCTACCTCGTCGCCATTGTTAAAACTTGACTAATGCTTGGAATAATAATGCAACACAAAATGTACTTAGAACAAAATGTATTGAAACAAGAAAGTGTACACAATATTTACATATAGTCTTTTGTATATTCCTGGGAAGACTGTTCCTGGAGAATGTGTTGACTAAGTCGCAGTCGCGCAGAGTCTCTGGATTGAATCTCTTGATTCCTCTCCTCTCTTCCCGGTACCAACCATATTTATATGGTCGGTACTCCACTATGCAAATTAGGTGGATCCTACCACAACAATAATGTTTCTAATAAAAATACATAGGTGTTCCCCAAAGCTCTATCCTATGCCCTGATCTGTTCTTTATCTTCATTAAAGATATTTCTGATGCTATAGGTTCCCAAGTAGGCATCTATGCTGACGAAACTATTTAATCCTGCCTCCACAAAAAAATCTAGTGTTGCCGACAAAACTAACCTGGCCGTTAGTCTCGAAAAAGACCTCCAAGCAGTTCTGGACTGGGTCAGGAATTGTCTGGTTAACTTTAATGCCTCAAAAAAAAAAACTGCTCTCTATTACTCACCAGAGAGAACCATCCCTGTCTCCCATTAGAATGTTTGACTCTCAAATCCATGAAAGCCCATCTTTGCCACAGCTCGGTCTCACATTGTCTGCTGATCGGAGATGGAATAATCCATTGAGTCAACGGCTTCGTCCACCGCAAGGAATGTAGTCTCCTTGTGCCGTGCCAGGAAATTTTTATCGAAGGTGTCAATCCTTGAAATCTACAAATCAACCATTCATTCTTGCATGGAGCATTGCTGCCATACATGGTCTGGAGGCCCTTCTGTTTGTCTCAAGTTCCTTGATAAAATCCAGAGACGGATAAGCGATGTAATTGGCCCTGATCTAGCATCTCGTCTGCGGCCGCTCTCTCACAGACGTGCCGTCGGCCTCCCTCTGTCTTTTTACAAATACTTTCACGGTAATTTTTCCGATAAGCCGCTTTCGCTGGTTCACAGACTTCATGAATTTAAGCGTTCAACTAGTCTGGCATCTTGCTCTCACACTTTCACTGTCGAAACTGTTAAATGTAGCCGTCTCTTCTACTCCAATAGCGTCATGTCTCGCACTTCTCACCTGTGGAACTCCCTCCCCATTTCTTGTTTCCATGATAGCTATAATCTCCAACTATTCAAATGTAATGTCAATCGACGTCTACAGATGCCCTGATCTATCCCCTATCCTTCTCTTCATCCTTTCCTCAATCACTCCTATTTTCTCTCGTTCCAACTCTCTGTAACCCCTTGCATGCTTGTGGGTTCCCGCCTTGCTTAGGGTGACACGTTTAAAAAATAGCCAACGTTATTTCTTCTTACTCCAAATGTTATTTTTCTTTCTTTTTATCAGTCTTTCTTTTAGCTAAATATATAATAAATACCTTAAAGATAGTCATATTTTGGAGAAGTGTCTAATTAGCTGAACGCATCGAACATTATCATTTGTATCAATAGATTTGTAATCTAACATGAAATTTAATCTGTTCTAACAACGCCGCGAGGATTGTACGTTCTATCAGTTCAATTTTTTGTGCATCGGGTGTATAGTTACGGTGTCAACTCCGCCACAGTTTACCACATTCATGAGCAAAGTGCTGTCCATAGGCTGCATGTGGTCCTTTTTGCTTTCTGAATGGCACGCCGAAGTCAATGAGGAAAATAAGGTTTATTAAAAATTTGTTTATTTCGTTTCGGCCTCATTTTTTCAATCTAATTTTCTCCTGCATACATATATACATAAACAATGATTAACCACAACGTTTCTTGAATGTTGTAACTTTTCGTTGAAGATATGTATAGGGTTTTATGGATGTGTTTTGAGTTATAGAATTTTTTTTCAAACATGTTCAACACAGTCGCCATTTTCCTAGTGGATATTGAGTGATTTTTTTTTCTTTTTTATTATAATGCTTTCATTATATTTAGTTAATTTTTACATGTTGATGAGGTTATTATACTTCTGTTTTCTACAGGTATGTTGCTAATAGTGTTTTGTTAGGTTTTGTTTTGTGAGCTATGGCGAAATAGTTGTACGGTGAGTCTTCTAGATAGGCATGTAGTTGTATGTAGTTATATGTATCATTATTCAGCAGATTGGTTTAATCAGGAGCGGTATTTCTTAAGAATCAAATTAATTCATAAATAATATTGGTTCCTTCTTTTACAGATCTTGATTATGTGTTGTAATTGTTGATAATTTGTGTTTAACTGTTTTAAATTTTAATATTTTCATCATTTTGAAAAAAATGGAGATTTTCATTAAGGAGGATCATGCTTGAACAGAACGTTCGAAATATATGTATATATATTTTTTGTCTGGAGAAGAAATATATTTTTGTAGAAGAAACACTTTTTCTCTAGAGAAAAAATACAGTTTTTAATTTTAAAATTATTTTTTGTATTTTCAAAAGAATTAAGAAGAAACAAATCACATGCAACTGTGTTTGTTAACCAATGTCATCTGTTATAAGGTTAAACCGAAACTTCATTTTCTTATTATTGAGAAATCTTTTTTTTCCAAAAACAACCAAACTTTCACCATTTATATGGCAGATGCTTACGCGTATGTTCTTCTGTGAGGAAAACGGCTGACACAGCTTCAACGAAAAATTACCTTCAGTGTTTTTAGTAGTGCGTCTCGCTTATGTTGAGACATATCTGATGCAAACCGCTAGTCGGAAAAGGTTGCCAATGCCTGGTTACCACCTCAGAAGACCACTGGAAAGTTCACTTTTCACTACACGTTTTCAATTAAAGGGACACAAATTTCAATAGCTCATCTCGTTCGATATAATAAGTGTCAATTTTAGCGTGGCACACATTTCACACTTTTCTCCTAGAAATCGTAGCCTAACGTATCATAACATTTTTTCGTTGATCAAAAAAAAGCACACGACATGCGTTGAACGGATGTCATAATTCGTTGAAATATTCACCTATACCCTACCTAAACTTAACCTCTTTTTCGAACACAACTCATAATTGATACAATAATAGTTAATAAAAATGAACACGCTACCGCCCCTGTCTAAATGATTGGATTCCTCTGTATCCTTAGAAACGAAAAATTATGGATGTATGTGCGTTTAAAACCCAGGAAATTTAAAGAGAAGTTATTCCAAAAGTTTTTAGCTTCTATTTTTGAAACATGGTAATTCCTGTGTAGTAAAGAAACCATATTTTAATTCAGTTAATTTATACAGACTTATATATGTATGGATGAATTGTCTGAAATGTGTTTTTCCCTAACGTATACGCCTCATATAGTATTTTGGCATATGAATAATACTGTATAGTGACTTTCCTGCTTCACACTGGGGTTTATTTCCACTTATCTTATTACCCCGATAATCTATATACAAAATATCCCCTGTATAATATCCCATAAAAGTGTAATGTACTTGATCTGATTATAGCATTAAAGCGTGAACCTATAAATCAATCTTGCAAATGTTATTCCTACGTTCCATCTGTGTGTGCGCGCACACACACACAGACACACACACACACACACATACAAACACACATATATATATATATGTGTGTGTGTGTGTTGTTTTTGTGTATGTGTCTATGTGTTTTTGCGTGTGTATATATATATATATATATATATATATATATATATGGGGTTGTAGTATGAGTGGCATTATATAAAGCACTATGAGGTGATTGAGGATTTGCATTTAGATAAAGTAGACGTATAAAAAATAATTTAAACCTAAGTGCCTCTATAAAATCATCGTTTCTTGAAGTAAACTTTCTCACCCCATACATCTCTTTGTCATTCTATGTCACACTTTCTTTCTTCCATTCACTCTATATATTCTGTGTGTCTTCTCTCTCAATATATATATATATATATATATATATATATATATATATATATATATATATATATATATATATATATATATATATATATATATATATATATATATATATATATATATATATATATATATATATATATATATATATATGAGAGAGAGACACATATATATATATTCTAATAAAGTTAATTTTAGGGACGAAAGACGTTATATAGCAACGTTTTTTCACATTGTGATTCACCTACACACTTGGTAATAATATATATATATATATATATATATATATATATATATACATGTGTGTGTGTGTATGCGTAGAAGACAAGTGAAATTAGAAGAAAGAAATCTTGATACGTGTTTCATTTTCAAAATTTTTTTTCTTTCAATTTGGTTTAAACTTGTGTCTTCTTTCCCTCTTCCCGTTATTTTTAATTTAGCCTTTGGTGTCTGCGAGTAAACATTGGAGAAAATATATTGGTCGGCAGAATTTGCTTCTTCTCTGAGTATCCGTTACCGTTATGTTTGAACATCGTGATTGTTCGCCTGCTACGGGACAGACAATGAGCACTGCTGTGCATAATTTCAGACGATACTTCAACACTAAAAACACACAAATCAGCATCGGATGTGATGAAATGAATAAAGAATTAGAAAGAAGACTCTCTGACGATTTCTGTGTCAATAATTCTATAGAAGAACGCTAACGATGAAGCCTGAAAATAAATAAGAAAATAAATTATATTGAAGAAACGAATGCTTTTCCTGTAAAGTAAGTCATTTTTAACTTGCGAAAACTAGAGATTTCATAGATGTCTAATCGAATTTATACCCAGTTATTTAAACAGAAGTAAAATCGAAATTACATATCAGCTGACTCAGGGAAAACTCAGATTTCATGATTGAAAAAAAAAAGAACACACAATCAAATAAATAAATATTGTTTTGGACTGGTATGATTTACCATATATTAATCTTTACCAGGTTAACTTTTTTTTTAATCATATCACCACATACAAGGTAGTAAACCCACTAAGACGCAAGGAGGTACTGAGTACGAAAGAATAAGAAAACAGAATCAAATTTTTAAGCAGCGAAAAAATAAAAGTCTACTCAGGAACATTAAAGTTTGACATCGGATATATATTTTTGAAAATCAAATTGGGCAGGAAAGAATGGAGCCGGAAAAGTTTTTCTCAAGCGATAAGTACGAGAAGAGAAACTGTTACTATGGAAATTACGATTCCATCTAGCCATTTCCATTGTGGAAAAGACGAAACCTTGCCACCAATCTAATACGGCACTTAAATTTATAAAATCCGGGTAGCATAGCGAAGAGTTTATCCGGGCAATTATCATTAAAGTATTTATAAAAAAAAAGACACAGGGATGCTATGTCGGTGGGAAAATCACTGAAGCCGAACCCTCAGACCACGACCAATAATATTACCTATTTTAATTTTGATTTGAAAAATAATCTCTTTATATAAAGCAGGAGCATCGGAGCATGTATTGAAGCAATACTAGGTAGTATTTCAGGTAAGTTTAGTAGTAATACTGGTACAATATAACTTGCTGTATGGTCAGGTAAACAAGTAAACGAGTTACATCCACCAGGATTTTCTGTTGAAGATGATGGCTTGATAACCAGCAGAATTAAAGACATGTAAAAGGCCGGATGGAAATGATTGTGGCGTCAATCTTCATCACTAATAGGATTACTGCGCTTCATAGATATGTATGATGCCACTATGGGAATGACACGGTAACTCTGGGCAGAGGACGTCCTAGACTGAATTATACTAGACTATAACAGTGCATTTCTTACCTTATTGTAATATAGGGGAAAATATTCGTGAATACGAAAGAATTATGATCAAAATAAGCAGACATAATGTTGGTAGTTTATCCAATCAGACATGCCTAAAAGAGAATTTGCTAACTAAATACACACACACACACACTATATATATATATATATATATATATATATATATATATGTGTGTGTGTGTGTGTGTATATATAAAACAGACACGTACACAAATATTTATATTTAGATTTGTGTGTGCGTATGTGTTTGCAAATATATCTATATGCATATGAGACCGTTGTTGGCAAGTGCCTAAAGCCGAACCGCCAGATCAAAACCAGTAATATTGCTGATTATTCTTTGGACCTTATCATGGAGTTCCAGCTAGAACGTTTGCTTTAGGACCATAAGACACGGGTTCCAATCTCTCATAGTCGTTTTTCTCAGTATATGCGCAAATGTGTGTGCGTGACTGGTTTTCAACTTGTAACTCTGTAGAAAAAAGCAACATCATGATCTATACTGGGCCGCTTGCAGAGTAAATAAAATTCAAAATCTCGATTTATAAAAAATAAGTAGGAGACGACGTATAAAATTACATCTCTAGATCCATTTCTTTGTTGTACTTTGATTGTGCAGCACACTCACGAAAAGATTCTAATCTTTTTAATCATCCAGCTTCACTTATTCTGTTTTGATTTTCACAAGATCAGTGCAACCATACTATATGGTGTCCATGAACAGCAGATATATCACATTGTAGAACCCAGTAATATGTCAGTTCACTGCATGTATCATGTGATCCAGAACTGAAGACAGCGAAATTGAGTCATTGTCGTATAAATCCGTTCCATTAAGACATTTCTCTTGATGAGGGTGACTAGACGAGCAGCAGGCTTAAAACAGGACTTGTGAAAAATCGACTGGATATTCATCTATGATCAACAGAGCGGAAAGGACTCTTGCCCAAGACATGCTATGCATAAATGTATGCTTGTCATTCGTCTTTGAAACCAGATATAAAGCGGGAAATGCTAAGGCTCCCAGCTTCGAAGCGACCCTAATATCACACTTGTCGATGGAACTGATGAAGATGAGAATGCAGATGACGGGCAAATCTTCAGTATCTGTCTATATTTCTGAGATGAGGTACACTATTTACATTATTCGGACTATTGTCCTAATCTTTGTTGCCATGTTTATCACAACTGAACGCTTTCTTTCGCTCACTGGAGTAGATTGTTCTAGTTCCTTATGCTGATGGATATCAGTTATCTCCTTTTAATTCCCCTCTAAACGTTCTCCAACGTCTTAACCAGGTATTGAACTCATGCTCACACTCAAGGACACATGGCTCAGTGGATAAAGGCGTTAGTTAGATCCAGTGACAGAGCCCAAAGACCGTGAGTTCAATACCTGGTTAAGGTGGTGAACTTTGAGAGTGGAATTAACAGGAGATAACTGACATCCATTATACATGGCACGTAGAACTAGAACAGTCTACCCAAGTGAGCGAAAAATAAAGGGTTCAGTTCGACATTCCAACCACCTGAAGAAGGCCGGAGAGTACAGTGGCTGAAACTTAGTGATAAACATGGCAACAATGATGAGGACAATAGTCTGAATAATGCAAATAGGCAAAATCTTCGTTAACTATTGAATTTTAGAGTCGTTAATGCTGACTATACCTCCCAATCAGCGAATCAAATTTAATTTCCGTGGTCACGTGACTTTTGTTCTTTGCTTTATTCGTTGTCATGTACTCCAGAAAAGAAGAACCGGCTCCTGGATTCCAATGGAAAACCTGAAATGTATTACGCAGTCTTTGGCAGTTGTTCTCCGGACAATTACTATGTTATCCAAAATTGTTTTATTAAAAATGGTATATAAAAGCAAAGTCTTATTACACGTTAACACTTCCAATTTTATGTGGTAGCCATCTTTGTTCTGATGTCAAGCATTGATGCTATAAATTGTAATGAGTTTCTGGCTGTTACAATTATTACATACACGTTGCCTTTGGTTTATAGCACTAACAATCGTGTAATTTAGGTTGATTTATGGACATCAACATTTTGCATTACCTGGATTCCTCGTATGCGTTTGTCTATTGATTTCTTTTTTTGAATCAGTTCAACCAAAACATGGTGGGAATACCAGGAAGAGGCAAGCGACTACGAGGGGTGTAATAGAATAAAAATACTTCATAAGCAACCGGAAACACTATCCTAAAATGGCAGCAAGGGATAAATACTCATCCCTGTTCAAAAAGCCGGGTACGCATATGAATCAGACGAGAGATGAACCTGTTTAATCCTGATTCGGTAAAAAATAAATAAAATGAAAATAAATAAATAGTAAACAGGATTTCAGAGTTTAGGTTGAGATGTTAGAAGTGTAAAATTAAAATAGAATTTAGAAGGAACCGAAAAACAATTCCTAAGCAGGAAACAAGTGACAAACTTCAACTCTTGTTCAAATGATTGAGGAGGAGTGTGAACAGGTTGATAAGCGAACTTTCTACTCCTATTATGAATTTTTGATAGGTACACGTATCTTGCTAGAGATTACAATTTTATAATTAAATTAAAGGAATTGAATCTTGATTGCCATTTTAACCTTGGAAATAACCCTAAAACTAAGAGTGCTTTACAATTTAGATACAAAGGGTTATTACAACAAAGTAAAGCTCACTTCTGATTTATTGATTGATTCGTTTTTTACGTCTTATCAACCCATTGTAGGTTATTTAAAGCCGGAAAATATTTGTATTTAGGAAATGCATACATCCTTTGTTTGCTTTTTGTCAAAGTTGTTACCTGCTAATTTTTTTTTCAGAAATGTAAACAATGTGAATTTTAGACGTGAATATTAAAACATTTAGACGAGAAATAATTAAATCTTTAAATGAGGAATGTTAGTATATAAGTTCAAATGTGTCACGTAGAAACGACACAACATTAATTATTTTTTTTTTTGTTTTGTTTTGTTTCAAGTCACTTCAATTCGTTAAAGACTATAGCTCTGCATAGCGAACCGGGCAACATAAAATGTGTGTACCCTTGTTAATCGACCCGGTTTTTATTATAGCAGTATTTGTACATTCTACGGAGGTATGCTGAGAATACCATGGACCGAGCATATTGACAACGATGAAGTTTAAGAGAAAATGGAAATAAAATGGAGATTTAACATCAGAAAGCGACAATTAAAATTTGTAGGGTACACAATGAGATGAGAAGGTTTGGTAATATTGATACTCCCTGGACAGATTGAAGATAAGAGGAAATCAATGCATAACCCCTGCCTAACGATCTGGAAAAAAATGGATGGCGGAACAAGCTTTAGGAGCGATAAGAAGAAGAGAAAATTTATTAAAGACAGAAATTAGAGGTAATTGTGGAGAGCCATGAATGCCAACGTACTAAAAGAACACGGCACAAAGAGGAAGAAGAAGTGGGGGAGGGGAAAAGAAAAAGAGGAGGAGGAGGGGTGGATGGAGAGAAAGAGAAGAATAATAGAGAAGAGGAGGAGGAGGAATAGAAGAAGAAGAAGAAGAGGAAGAGAAGAAGAAGAAGAAGAAGAAGAAGAGGGAAAGAAGAAGAAGAAGAAGAAAGAGAGGAGGAGAAAGAGAAGAAGAAGAAGTAGAGAGGAAGAGAAGAAGAAGAACAGGTGGAGGGGGAAGAGAAGATGAAGAAGAAGAGGAGGAGGAGGAGGGGAAAGAAGAAGAAGAAGAAGAAGAAGAGGAGGAGGAGGACGAGGTGGAGGAGGAGGTGGAGGAGGACGGGAATGAAGAGAAGAAGAAGAAGATAAAGAGGAGGGAGAAGATGAGGAGGAGGGAGAGTAGAAGGAGGAGGAGGAGGAAGAAGAAGAATTATATGTGAATGTATATTTGTGCGAAAAGTAATATCCAAATGCGTATCCGGGTCGTTGTGGGTAAGAAATTATTTGAGACCCTCCAACCTCTCTTCCACAGGCAGGATTAGGTAAGCCTCTCGCTGCTCTATCGCTATTTCCATGGAAAGTGCTCAAATGAATAAAATACCTTGTTACCACCAGTTCTAACCTTCACGGATTGAAGTCGCCATGAAACTCACATTGTAACAAACCATCCACATTCCCTCCCCCCCGTTCCATTGAGGAAAATTAAGTTTCATTCGAACATCTCCTTCCTGTAACATGATGTTCCCCCAATCGCTACAATCAACCTGTTTATGTCTAGGGTAAACCGTTATTTTATCTCCCGTGTCCGTATAAACTGCCCCTTAATATAACCATCTACCTTGCGTGGTCCCCAGGACATGTACAGTTTGCACCTTACTGTAAAACAAAAAAAACAAAAAAAAAGTTTTCACCCTTTCCTAAAATGGATTGTTTTCCTAGTATACATTTTAAATAAGTTCTACTGTTGATTGAATTTAAAAAAAAAAAACTTTCTCTCAAAACATGTCTTTTAAAAAAAACAAAAAACAAAAAAGGTTTCTCAAGTCAAAAAGTTATTGAATGTAAACATTTACTCTTTCATACGATTTTTAAGTGTTCACTGCTGAATGATTTTGATGAAACATTAAATGAGCATTTTAAGTTTATTTTTTCTATTATATATTAAGCTTTAAAACTATACAGGTTTTGGTATATTATATAATATTCTTAACTCTTATGACCGTATCACGATGAAACACAAGTTCCTCTACGTACAGTAAATTTAAATAATGTTGAGCCTGTTCAGTCCCTCGGTGGGTAACTTGCTTGTAAGACAAAGAAAGATTTTTTATTGGCTTTAAATAACCTACAATTGATAAGCCGTAGAAAAATGATCCAGTCATAATGTCTAATAATAATTTTGTTATTAAATATCAATTTGATTTTTCGGTTAAAATATGCTTCACAGTTTGAAAAAAGATTGACATTGTTCCCTATTCCTATTCTCTGTGTGCTGGGTAGGACGATAATCTACATCCGGCAACATGGCATCTGATCGCGAAATTTGAGATTTTGAGGAGTATGGAACTGTCTCGAAACTGTTGTTACACCCAGATAAACACTGACAATACATTTTATAAACTATATATATATATATATATATATATATATATATATATATATATATATATAAACAAACTTTTACCCTGAAAGTATAAAATTATGTAAAACATATTTAGATTCCGTTACTAAATAATCGATAGATGTTGATATGCTGTTAAACAAAATCCACCTCCATCACAACATATTTTCTGTCTCAATATTGAACAGGACCAGGTAGTGAAACGGTTATCGGCATGGAATTGACGAACGGACTTCAAATTCTTACCTCGTATATTACGTTGACATTCCTACTATCGCACTTGCAAAAGGCATGAAACCAGATCCGGTCTGTGGATTAAATATTTTAGGTTCTGTTGACTTGGATGGCCGTCAGGTACAGAAGACCTGGTATTTT
Organism: Acanthosepion pharaonis; assembly: GCA_903632075.3. NCBI lineage: Eukaryota > Metazoa > Mollusca > Cephalopoda > Sepiida > Sepiidae > Acanthosepion > Acanthosepion pharaonis. Next base: position 565,034 of record CAHIKZ030004566.1, on the reverse strand, counting down.
ATAACCGACGGTAACGCGATATCACTCCGCTAGA
>CAHIKZ030004566.1:452500-562500 GCA_903632075.3 Acanthosepion pharaonis | reverse complement strand
TTGTATTTTCTTCATCTACTGTTGCCTCTAATTTTCCATTACTCAAATTATTTTCTTTTACAATCATGTCTTGATTCTTCTTTTCTCAGACGCTAACATTTTATTAATATTTTTATCATATATTTCCACTTTTCTATTTCTTCCACTTTCGTCCATTTTTCTTATTTCTCTAGGGCAATTTTATTAACTAGAAAAAGAAACAATGTTACCAGAAACAACCTTCCGCTTTGAGCTTCTTAAGGATGGAGTCTCAGTTTCTGTAGGTTCTTCTTGTAGTTCTATTTGTTCAGCCTCTAGCTTCCCTTTTGTTGATCTTGTGCTTCTTAACGTTTTCTGTGGTAACTTCAGTTGACTTAAATCATTTAATAATACTGCATGTCCTTGGCTGCGGGTAACTCGCTTCCAAGTTTTTTTCGGTGTCGGCTTCATCTTTACTTTCTGGAGTTTTTTTTTTCACGTATATCATCGGTGTTACCCATTCAGCATTTTTAAATACACTGGTTTTCTCCAATCTGTCCAATTCTTTATTTATCTATTCAATTGAAGCAAATAGCACATTCCTTTTCTTTTTGAGTACCACCTGAGCATTTTCTTTTGGCTGTAATTTTGCCTCCCTCCTGGTACACGTTCCCAAACCTGGAGAAAAAACAGTAGGAAATGTTCCCTTAAGTTTCTTTACTAATTTTTGGGCTTCGTAGTTTAAAAAATACCTTTTAACAGAAAGAATTTATTGGTAGATCCCATAATTGGAATTCTGTTATCCAATTCGTATCAAGTAAGTTCGTGGTATTTTCTATGACAAATAGTTTAGCTTTTCGCCTTCTTTTTATTTAACGTGACGTTTGTAACAAATTCGCCAATAAATTGTATTTTTTCTCCCGTCACTGACCTCGAGATTTTATTTGTCTTCATTAAAGTTGGTTTCCCCAACTTCTTCCACGTATGCAAATTTATGATAGATAAGTCGGAACCAGTGTTGAGTTGCATTTTTTTTTTATTACTTATTTCGACGGTAACAAATTTTCTGGTTAATCCATCGCTCACCTTTTCTTATGTTATTGTCTTTATTTTTTGACCTGAAATGCGAGCTTTTAAGACGCACTCTTTTACAGTTGAAACATTTCTTATTCTTAAAATTGCAGTATCTCTACCAGTGATGTTCACCGCAAGCAAAACATGGCTTTGGGAGTTTTTGTTTATTTTTCTCTGGTATTTCAGGTTTTGTTTGATAATCCGCAATTTCAGAATTCTTTTTGGTAGACTGACTTTCTTTTTTGTAGCGTATTTTCCTTACATGCAAAACGCCAGACTATTCTATTTTTTTCGAATCTTTTGCAGTCTTCTGCCAATTTCTGTATTGTAATCCTTGGTTCGTTTTCGAATTTTGTCAGTATTAATTTTCTCAACTCAGCGTCTCTTTCCGATACCAGCCCCTGAACAAACACTAAGCACTTAAAATTGTCAGCGCTTAACACTGCTAGCTTGAATTCTTCACAATGCTTGTTCACATTGGCTGGGTAAGTTATATAGTCTTGTTCGTCATCTTTCACCAGATTCAAACATTTCCACCTCTTGTGGAACAAAGATGTCTTTTTACTAAATAATTCACTTAATATATTTACCGCCTCGGTAAATGTCAACTCGCTAGTTTTTTTCGGTAAAATGTAGTTTACCAATATGTTATGCTCAGCAGTTCCTAACTTGCTTAAAAGAAGCCTAAGTTTCTTTCCATCAGACCACGAGTGGCAGTCCTCGTTATACACATCCGTATATTTTTTATAATACTCCTCAAAATTTATCTCTTCATCTGGACTGTACGTGTATATTTCAATTGAATTCCATATTGTATTCTCTGAGAAATAATCATTTTGTAGATGTTTCTCTTTCTTCTCAGTTATTTTCTAAAATTTTGTTTTGAAACTCCCTTTTTGTTGAAATTGCATCTGTCTATTAAAAGTTTCCTCCTGTAACTGCATCTGGAATGTTCTCTGTTGCTCTAATGTTGTCATCTGTTATTCCGACTGGAACTTAAAAAATTCCTAGAATATATTTTTGCATTCCCCCACCTTCGCAAAAAGTTTACACAATGCTTAAATATTGTAGAGGGGGACCCTAACGAATTTTCAATTCGTGAAAAAAAAATTTTCTCAGTTGAGATTACGACAGATTTTTTCGTCAATAAGTTGACGTCTTTTCTTTCGAAAAACATTGCCAAGTTTTTTATTTTTTTAAATGTGAATCCGAGATTTTGTCGCCGAAATAATTGTGACGAGCAATTTTTTTCTTTTTCCTCCGTATGAGTACAAATTTCGTCACCAAATGTGGCGAGCAATTTTTGTTTCTTCCACCGTATGAATCCGAATCCCTTCGCCAAATTATACTGTGGCGAAAGAAATTTTATTTTCTCTTCCACCGTATGAATCCGAATACCTCGTAGCCAAATTTGTTATGGCGGGTGATTTTTTTTCCTCCGTATGAGTACGAATACCTAGTCGCCAAATTTGTTATGTGGCGAACGAATTTATTTTTTCCTCCGTATGAGTACGAATACCCGTGGCCAAATTTGTTATGGAGTGTGAATTTTCCTTTGTTTCTCTCTTCCACCGTATGAATCCGAATACCTCGTCGTCAAGTTTGTTATGGAGTGATTTCACAGTGGAGGCTTGTATTTGTACTAAGTCAGCCCAAAAATAGTTTTGACGTACAAAACGTTAGGAACTTGATATAATAGGTATAACACAGAGTAATCTAGTTGTGGTCACTGGTACTTTAGTATCCGACTAACGGTCATCCGGCATCGGCTGACTGAGCGACCCATTGAGCGACCCACTGAGCGACTCTTACTATTCATACTTATTATAGGTGGGAGAGTCTATAAGAATAGATAGATGTGTTCCACTATAACACTATCTATCTATCTATCTATCTATATATATATATATGTGTGTGTGTGTGTGTGTGTGTGTGTGTGTGTGTGTGTGTGTGTGTGTGTGTATATATATATATATATATATATATATATATTTAAATTTCCAAGGAGATAGAATCCAGTTAGTCCAATAAAGGCTCAGACCTAATATTCCATGGTTATAATCTATTATATTGGAATTGTAATCCCGATCCATTCATCAGAACTACAAATTCAAAAAAATCTTTTGTAATTTGTAGGTTTGATGAATTGATCGTGATTACGAATCCAATGTAATAAATTATGACCATGGATTATTAGTGTTGGAGCCTTTTTATATATATATATATATATATATATATATATATATATATATATATAGAGAGAGAGAGAGAGAGAGAGAGAGATAGATAGATAGATAGATAGATACATACAGGGTGCAATGGATAAACTGTCGTCTAAACTACGCAAAATGAAAATAATACTGACAACTTATTTTAACGGATATATTTACCAAAGTTATACAAACAAATCTTGAAACATTAAAGAATATATCTATTTAATATAATCGCCACTTGCTTCAACCACAAGCCCCAGACGACTTCTTCAGGACAGTCTCGTTGTTTAAGCTGGTGAATGCTACCATCATCATTTCCATCAATTCATCTTTGGTGTTACAATGAGTTTTCTTGGTCTTCCGCTCAACTGCGCCTTACACATAATTATGAAGGGGGTTGGAATCTGGGGATTTCGGTGGCTCAAAGTAAGAGGTGATGTGGTCGCAGAAATCATCTGACAGTCTTGATGGGGTTCTCCTGCTTGTGTGGAGTATTGCATAGTCTTGATGCCAGAGATAGGTTCTTTCAGCCGCCATCGGCGTAACCCAGAACAGCAGCACCTCATCCACGAACTTGATGGAGGCTTCCGTGTAGATTCTGGGAAGAAAAATAAAGGCATATCGCCGCCAACAATAGTGACCATTCGAAAGACATTCGTAATCAGCATTAGACTCATCCAACTCTTTTCGAATCATCTGCACTGTCCTCAGATTGACACCCACACACTGATATATTCGCATTGGAGCTTCTGGTGGGAATGCCAAGCAGTACAACATTTCTTTCGTAGTGAATGGCGGCATTGTTCTTGTTTACGAATAGACGGTGCCCAACTGACCCTACTATGCTGTGCAGTCGACAAAATAAAAATAAAACTAAGCGCATGCGTGAAATAAAAATTGTAATATAGCGAGAATTTACCTCTCGCATCTTGTATATATCATTAGAAAAACTATGTTTAATTAGTATTTACATGATAATAATCTAAGAGAGTACCCCTGTTATATAAACTAGGATATTGTCGTCTCCTAGGTCTTGCAATTATAAGTCTTCATAAAGAGTATATGCTGAATACACACACACACACAGACACACGCGTGTGTGTGTGTGTGTGTGTAATACAAAAAACGCTATATTAAAAGTGTCATCATCAGATGCTAGACTTTCCGGTTTGTAGGAGGATCACAGAATCATATACGTTATACTGAGAGTAAGATGACTTCACTCAATTACTTTTTACCATCTGCCGAATGTTTAAATAAACACCTGGAAAGTGTTATTTGGTAAAGATCGTTGTTGATGGTCGATCGCAATCATTTAGAATCTAATGGGGTATTGTCTTGTTAAATCCGAAAGGATTTATTCGATTGAAGGGAATTTTAAGCAGTGATCTCCCAAAACGAGTTGGAAGCATATGACTTCATTTTTTTTTATCGGCCAGGCAGTATATTTATAGCGTCTTTGGAAACTGTACCACGGTTTCACATATATTATTATAGACAAAATATATTTTGTGCTGATTAATATTAAAATTAATCAGCACAAAATATATTTTGTCTATTCAATATTCGTCTTTTCAAATTTTGAGGAAAATTTCCGTTTGAAATTGTCCGTAGAAACGGAGTACATTCTCTCTCTCTCTCTCTCTATCTATCTATCTATCTATCTCTGTCTGTCTGTCTGTCTGTCTGTCTCTCTCTCTCTCTCTCTCTATATATATATATATATATATATATATATATATATATATATATATATATATATATATATATATATATATATATATATAGATTTTGATCTTACATATACTGTACTTTTGTTTTGGCGACAAAAATGATTTGGTGTAATATATATATATATATATATATATATGTGTGTGTGTGTGTGTGTGTGTGTGATTTTCCACGGGATAGATCACAAGAAAATCTATCGAGAGTAATACTAAATTCTTTGTGGTTTTTGTTTTGTTTTTTCCTTTTCTTATCGAAAGTGACACAATTTCCCTAAAGTCATTGTTATTTGTAAAATCAAAGCAGATAGTTTTTGAATTTATGCAATATATGATTAGTCTTTCGTGATTTTCATTATCTACAAGATTTATGTATTTATGGAAAAGGGTGAATCAAAATGTCTTTAGCTTTTCAGATAATTAACTATGAAAATTTTGATCTCAAAATTTAGTTACGTAATATTCGATGTCTATTACTAATACACTTTAGAATATCATTTGCATTGACCAGTAAGGGGACTAGAAACTTATTTACGAATTAATGCCTAGATATTTGAGTAAACAGTGTTGTCTGAACGTTAAAATAATCAGAGAATTACTGTATTTTTATCAATGAGTGTAGCGTGATCAATCCCATAGATTATGGATTTCATAGTAACACTTTTTTCAAAACTTATATGTTCACTGCGGTCAAATCTTTCGAAAAAAAATAAACGTATATATCAGCGTCCCCATGCATTTATTATACATTTGATGAATAAAGAACTAACTATACATTAGAGATATCGATAGATGGAGACACTGCACGAACCTAACAGCATGAGACGAGTATAGATATAAATAATAAAGCGAGAAGTGTGGAAGCGAGAGAACGACTTTATGACGCCGAGATACATTTTTGGATTGTAGTCTCGTTCATGGATTCGAAGCAATAATAATGTTTATAATTAAAGCAAAGAAATTGTCACAAGCGAATGTGAGCCGAACTTTCGGTAATATCAAATTATATTTTTTAGCATTCATTCATTCTCTCTCTTTTTTTAGCGGGCATATTGTTTAGTCGTCATTATAGTTACGCAATAGAAATAAAGAACTGATAAAAACACTTTGAGGAACATATTGTTTTGAAAACAGTTTAAATATCTCAACATTGTATAAAACGACTTAATACATAAAACAAGCGATCTTTATCTCTTAACTTCTCAATTTATGTAATATATATATATATATATATATATATATATATATATATATATAAAAAGTGAACATAGAAGTCAACAGTTAGGTGCGACAGTCTGTTTCATGCTAGACGCAATCGTCAGGACAGACTGTCGCCTCTAAGTGTTGACTTCTATGTTCACTTTTATATTTACAACCGCTCTATCTCTGATATTCAGCATTTTATCCCATAAATATAGCACATCTTAAGACTATATCTCTTCATATATATATATATATATAAAGTTTGAGACACAGAAATCAACTTGTCAGGGCTAATTTCAGATTCTCGCTCAACTATTCCTTATACTGAAGTAGGAAACAAGAAAGCTACCCATAATCTTGATTCCCAATTACGTAATCTATAAACGCATTATGTCCATTATTGCATGTATATTGTCTATAAAGAGAGGAATTTTAAATACACACAGACACACGCATATACCTATCTATCTATCTATATAGATACATAGATAGATAGATAGTCTTCCACAGAAAATTCACAGATTCTGTTGGCTAGACGTCCGATTTCTCCAAACCGGGATCAGTCATATACAAGTCACATATCTAAAGCATCATCGCAAGTAATTTAAAAAAAAAAATAAAACCCTTTTCCATAGAGATCTCAGCCGCTCCTTAGTGTTACATATATACAGACAGATTTTCGCTGTATCACAGCTCCTCATTGGGGCTAGACGTCCGATTGCTTCAAGCCGGAATCGAAACCCGACTTATTTGACATCAGTCAGATATCTTACCTTAAGACATCGGCAGATTGTAAGGGAAATTTAACGTTTTTCTCTGTCTGAAATACGCCAGCGGTTCGGAAACTCATATCTCACACACACACACACACACACACACACACACACACACACACACACACACACACACACACAGAGTTATATATATATATATATATATATATATATATCCCTTTCTCTCGATCTATCTCTGTGTATATGTGTGTTTATGTATATAGGTATATATATATATATATATATATATATATATATATATAGAGAGAGAGAGAGAGAGAACGAGAGAGATGTATATGTGATATACAAGTATATATATATCCAAATAAATGTATGTTAACCCACAAAAATTGAAAGTTTGCTTGGAGACGCATTTTTTGTAGTGAAAAATCTTCTTCAGTGTAATCATTGCTTCATTGATGGAGTAAGATATGTATATATATATATATATATATATATATATATATATATATATATATATACATATATATATATATATATATATATATATATATATATATATATATATATATATATATATGATGTACATAAGATGAAATAGTTAGAAAGATAGACAGACAGACTGAAAAAGAAAGTCTGTAAAATTGAGTATATCCAAGTATATAGAAATTTTACAAGAATATATATTTTGTGGAAGTTCCAAAGTACACGTAAAGCCACTACTCAAAAGTAAGAAACTCAATCCATAGCGAAGACGCAAACAAACCACTAATGGCCACTCAGTTATTTATTGTCAATTTCGCCTTTGCAACTTGTCAGCCATGACGGTTTTGGCTTTTTCTTCTTTGCAGCAAAACGCGAAAGAAATGGACAGAAGGAAGCCATTCATCGAGAATTGCTCGTCCGGACAGGCGGTCATTTTGCCTGGGAAGCTTGAATTTATTTCATATTGCTGTGAATTACCTTCATCTGTCTTGTTGCGGACGCTGATGGGTAAAGTGGAAAGAATTCTTAACGCTTTGCCTTTGCTTATTGGTATGTATAATTGGAAGCACACGTAGAACGTATAAATAGGCAAATATATGGCTGTTCGTTTGGGCAGCAACACATTTCTAATACATGTTTTATTGAAAATGATTTAAAATTTCACCTGTTCTCATATTTTAGATTGTTTTTCTTTCTTTTCTAAAAAACAAAGGTATTTTTTTATATATAAGATATGGAGAAATTGTCCAAATTAATTTATTCATACTGAATTTTTTCTCTTAATCCTTTGTATATTTTGCCTGGGCTATTGGCGTATTGATATTGCTGATATGGTTTTAATTCCCAAACACCAGTATATTCTAGCCATTAACCTAAGTTTATTAATTACTGCTGTTTCGGTGTTTTCTGAAAAAAATTATTGCTATATTCCGAAGATTTCTACAGTTAGTAGAATGCTTTATATATATATATATATATATATATATATATATATATATATATATATATATAAAATACATATATATATAACAATTTTAAAATTCGTAGTTTAACATGATCATTAACTAATGGTATCTTAATTCTAATTGTAAGAAATGTTTTTCTCTTTTTCATGAAAATAATCATTGTTCGCTGTTGTGAGTCAGTATTAGTATTTAATAATTAATATTTCAAATTCTATATTGTGTTAATTGAAATGCTTAGATTATACCAACGGATTATTACCTCTCTGTGAAAATTTCTCTGATTTAACCAGTAGAGAAGACAATAATTATGAATAAAAATGACAATGTCATTTTATTCTTAATATATATATATATATATATATATATATATATATATATATATATATATATATATATATTTGAAAAATTTTCATATTTTATCTTTGAACAAACTATTCCGATGTGAAATTCACAAGTGCCATTATGAATCTATCGCATATAGTTAATTTAAATACAATATTTCTCTCTATTTTTCTACAAAAATGACTATATATATTAAAAGAAATTATATTTTATGAATAATTTATGCTTTTCTTTACCATAACAGGTATATAACAGGTATATAACAGGTAATTTTTTTAACAAAAATATATTTCGAATGTCACTGTCTCCGTAACTTAATAGAAGACATTGAATATAAAACTTAATGTTATTCACTTCAAATTTAATGAAAAATGAAAGAATTTATCTCATGAATTTAATATAAAAAAGTCAATAATAATTTTTATATTTTACAACTATTCTTAAAAATATACTACAAAAATTTCAAAGAGACGACACTTAGATGTCAATGTCGTCTTCCTTTTTTTTACTGTTTTGCTGTTATTTTAAATAGCGAAATTCGAAAAAAATGTTAATTCAGTTTCTTTCTTTATGCCATTATTCTTTACAACAACAGATGTTTTGATTATGAAATTAAGTTTTTAATGCTTAATTTGTGTTTCCTTTATAACAGTTGAAGTATATTGATGCCGTCTTGTAAGAAAACAAAAAATGACTTTTTTGCATTGCTAATTTTCTTATTTTACTGTAAAAAAAATTGGACCATTTGAAAAAAAATTGAATAAACAATTAATATAATATTAATTATTCTTCATGACTACAAATATATTGACTTAAAAATTTTAACCTGTTTAATATTTTTACACTACATTTAAAAATATACTGTAAAAACATTAAACTGGTTAATTTTGTTTCGATAATCGCATTTTATGGAGGAGGAGGTGATTGCTCAGCACCCCTCTCACCTCGTAAAATACATTTATCCAAAATTTAATTTTCCGAACTCTAAAATATCCATGTCCGAATCCTAGAATACTCATCCTAGTATTTCATGATCCATGTTAATCTTTAAAAGATTCTCACATTTATACATAATTTAAATTTTAAATTCTGATATCTAAATTCCGTAGACCAATCATCCAGGCATCAGAATATAAGTTTCATACTCTTTTAGAAGCATCATGTAATTTTAGAAAGTAATGATTTAGTTAATATTTTTCAAATTTCTGTACCTCAAAACCTTTCTGAAAATGGTCAAAATGTGCTGTTTAACAGATTGACATGGTAACTATGATGACCACCATAAGGTTCGTGTATTTCGTCTTCTACAGGATCAGAATGAGCAAGAACGTTGGTTAAAAGATTTACCTCTAGACAACAACATTGGCTAAACAAACACTGTTGTCTGTGAAAGGCATTTGCCATTTGATTATGAAACACGATCCAGAAATCTACGTTGAATATTTCATAATTTGCAATCAATCGTATTAAGTATTCTTCAACCAAAACCGTGAAAAAAAAAATGAAACTTTTGTTTCTGTGAAAAATGTGCAAAATGATGAGTTGGCACAGTTTCTAGAAAAGGACAAACGTTTGAAAATTTCTCAGAATACTGATCAGCAGCATTTTCTGTCAGTAGTTACATGCTATAAATCAAACAATCAGATGTTTGATTAATCTACTGGTGTTTCACTTGTGATATTCCAATATTTTTTATCAAAATCTTTTACAAAATAATACTATTGGTAATACGGTTAGGGAGATTCAGAAACATGGTTAGTAGCAATAATAATAATAATAATAATATATATATATATATATATATATATATATATATATATATATATATATACAGTCTGGTAAATCCAGTCCCGAAGTAGGACTTCCTTAGAATCTACGTGCTTGTAACTGTGACTTTTACAAGCGATTACCTCACTCTATTACTCCACCTTCATCTCAATCTCAATCTCTGCTCTCTCTTTCTCTGACTGACTCTGGGTATTTAATGGCAGCAGTCCAAGTACACACTGGTCGAGTCCACTTGTATGAAAAAGGGGTGGACCCCATAACATTTACCAACGGTTTCGAAATTAATGACATCTTTCTCTCAGACTGATTTATATCATAGGCTAGGTTTCTTAGTCCTCCTTTCTAATTAACACTTAACTGGAGCAAGGAGAATTTAAACCCAGCTTTTCCCAATAGCATTTATTCGAAATGAACATAAATGGCGTTTCCTTATTTTAAACTCGCCTGGCAGATTTATTTTTTTAACAGTATTTATTTCTTCTACCGGCCTGTGTATTAGAGAATATTTAACAGGGAAAATGGGATTTACGACAGGATTCGTACATGCATCTCGTCTTGCAGGAGGAACCACCGGCTAATCCGGTCTGCTTTTACCACTCAGCTACGAAAAGCCACACGCTATAGTAAGGTTCTGCTTTTCATTACATCATAATGACTCATTCAGATTTTCACAAAACACATATCTGCGCAGTTTCGCATTCGAAACATAAACGTAGTAATATTAAAAGAATTACAGGATCTTATTTTTTAATCGTATATGTTATTTTTTATTACTTCCAATTTTATTTTGAGGGGATACACGTTATTTTATTTTTGGCAGGATAACTGAATTTTCTTTACTAAATTTTATTGACAACGCAGTCCGGTAGACAAAATAAGTACTGCTTAAAATATTTTTTTTCTTTATCTCTCATTTTGATTATATTTTATTGTTGCTGTTGCTTGTAAACTTAGCATTCCAACTATATGATATTTTTTCTAAATATGACTACTATCGATTTGTCATTTTGAGGACTTCTTGATGATATGGATTTCGAGAGATCCTCCCAGGTCTGCACTGGTAAGTAATGCAGGGAAATCACGTCACTGTTTAAATAAATCATTGTGATTGATGATGCATGGACAAAATCTTCGAAATCTTCAGTTGATATACATCACACTATCATCTGTTGTCTGTATTTTGAATTAAATTTTTGACATCGCAATAGAACATTCTGAATGTCTGTATAGTGAAAACAGACGGTTATATAATGTTCAGATCAAAAGTATAGGGCATATTTGATATTCATCTGGGAAGACTGCGAGTTCTAAAACTATTCATGAAAAGTATCATTGGTGTGAACTTCAACAACAACAACAACAACAAAATCTTCAACTTCCAAATCAGAGACTGAATTACTTAATTAGTAACATCTTGAAACTCATCAAACAGGAAAGTAGAAACGTTTAGCAGCGGTTATCTGAAGAAGAAATGGACGTTGTGGCGCCTTCTCCATCTGGTATTTACTGATCCTCTCTTAAAGAAGCTTTTAAACTAAAAGAAGGAACGAAGAAAACACTACACTTAGAAAGTTGTTCATTTTGAGAGCCAACGAATTGATGGTCAAGAATATCAAGTGTTTTATTTTAATAACGAAAGAAGTGAAGTTATAAGCATTGCATTTACCAAATGGAAAGGCAGTTAATTTTGTCAAAGGAAAAACGGCTGTTCTAGATTAATACTGAGTGACTTAGTTTCTGATTCTTGTCTTCGTTGAATTGATCACTAGATGAGTTGATGTTAAAAAGAAATTGAATTTCACAAGCCGGGTTGATCTTAATAAAAATTATGCACGAGCATAAATATGATTGTTGCAGGCACTACGAATATGAAATTTGGAAGCATGAATGTGATTTACATTCAGTTACAAAGACTATTTTCTTAAAACAAGCTGACAGAACCAAAATTCATTGGATGACACAACATGTTCTTCACCGAGTGCATCGCGTAATAATGGATAATGAACTTCGAGGAAATAATCTATCGTCTAATATGGAATAACTGTTTATCCGTGAAATTGTAAATCACTTCGAACAGTTCAAGAAGCATTTCAAGAATGTCAAAAACGAGATTACTGGCACAATAGGATGGTTTGACGATATAAAATTTCTGTTTCACTTAACTTAATTTCTGCTTTTTCGAAGAAAGTGGAAGACTTTATAAAGAGAATTTAAAAATAAATACCTTATTTAATTAATGTAATATGGAATACAAGAGAAATACTATCTTTTTGGCACTTATTTTACTACCAAAGAAAAAGAGAAACCCGAAGAAATTTGTACATCTATCTATTATTGATGGACAAACCCTTGGCTTAATGACCAAATCTACAAGGATTATCGGAAACTGTCTAGAAGCTTGCAGGCTTACAAAAAGCAGTAAAGTCTGTGAAAAAGTTTTGTAATCCAGGACCATCGAGACTGAAAATTCAGAGAAGAAATCAATCGGCAGGACGGACAATGAAGTACTTTCCAGACGTCTGTAAAAAGAATACCATATATATATATATATATATCAACAGTAACTTCTGTTAAAAATACATAAGTACTTAGGGCATTAACAAACAGATAAATAAAACTTCCGAAATATTGCTTTGTTAAATTTATTGCATATACACCAAAAATTAATTTTCAGTTTGGCCTGGCCTTTTTCAAAAACTAAAGTAAATTAATGTTTTTTTCCATTAATTTTGAACAAAATTCCATCGTGGAACATAAGGTTACAAAAGAAATCATAACAGGAATATATATATATATATATATATATATATATATATATATATATATATATATATATATATATATATATATATATATAAAAATATAGTTTAAAGGCATGCTGTAATTATTTGTTACAGGGCTGAATATCAAGAATAAACAGTGTGTAAATATAAAAGTGGTCATTGAAGTCAACTGCCAGAATTTTCATGCCAAACACAATCATCAGTCACATAGCCTGACGATTGCGTTTATCATGAAACAAACTGTCGCCTCTGGGTTTTGACTTCAACGTCTATTTATATATATATATATATATATATATATATATATATATATATATATATATATATATATATATATATATATCTGAAAAGTGTATATAAATATAAATATATATATATATATATATATATGCATAATTATTTATATATTATATGTGCGGTACTTATTATAAAGCGCTCTTTATCAGAAATAGAGTTAACCTATTTGGTTGGATAGATGTGAGTTTGTGACCCTGGGTTTGTCTGACGATCGCTAAAGCGTGAAACCCAGGGTCACAAACTTACATCTATCCAACCATATATATATTATATATATATATATATATATATATATATATATATATATAGGGAGAGATAGAGACCGAAATAAGTTGATTGGTTGTCCATCCTCTTTCCAAGTTTTATTCATCTGAATTCATGACTACCTATGATATTGATGGTTATTTTACAAAATCTTGCCGTAGGAACTATCTTGAGAAAACACAAGATAATTCTTGTCGCTTTCGTGAAGAGAAAATAAAAAAGGGAAACATTCTATTAGTGAATATGACAAACAAATCTCAAATTATATACAATGCTAGACATACCTAAGTGGAGAGAAATCTTCACTGGGAATTATGTAAATGTCTAACGCTTTACGAAAAAAAATAAATGTCATGGGTTCTGTAAAAGAGATAGATAAGTTTATCTAGGCAAGTAGACAAAGCATAATCATGATAATCAGGAAATAAACAAAAATGTAAATTGTTGTGTGTGCTATTCCTTGTGGAAAATTCTGACGTAGCAATAAAGTAATAATCAAGTCCTTGCTATTTACTGAGGCTATTTTGAAGCGTCCTCAGAGTAATGTTTAATCCTATCAGAATGCATGGTTTTCCTCCAAAAATACATCAAAATTGTAACAGCTTGGTCATTGTAGTAAAAATAAACTGGAAAAACGTGCTATTGAATCTGAACGTATAATAGCAAAATCTGGAATCCAGAAAACAAAATGTTAAGTGATAAAACAATATAGTTAGAAAGGAAGAAAATAGGAAACTTGTTATGTAATATCTATTCTGTCATATATTAACGAAACCTTGTTAACCCTCGCTTTTGACGATAGAAAAACTGTAACTATACTAAGGGATGCTGGGAATAAGATGAATAAAAAGTGTGCGTAGTGATGAAGTCTTAAGGAATGTACTAGGTAATTTCAAATTATAACCTGAATGAAAGCGTTGAAAATTTTGACAGGTTGAAGTAGTTTGAATAATGTGGCTAAATATCGCTTTCGAAGTGGATTTAACGAGAACTTTACAGTAGTAGTCGTAAACAGGTAAGACCACTAGTCAGCTCATCAGCGCGTAGTTCTACATTTCTGAAATTCCTAATGAGGAAAGAAGGCTTGCATAATTTTACACTCATAATAAATATTGAAGGAATAAGAGGAAAGAGATACATCCTGTATTCTACCAAATGATATCGTGTAAATGGATGAGAGAATATGAATGTGGAAGGATAGTAAGGACATTGTCAGATTTACTTCATTTTCAAGGATCTTTTCAAACTGTAGCTATTGTTTTAGAATTCCTAAGTTTGGAAACTTAACTTCTCTTTGAAAGTTAATATACGATATATATGGGATTTCAATATATTTTGCAAATATTTTCTTGACCCGGACTTTTATGTAAGTCGAATGTCCTCAGAGATGAATAAAAAAAAATTCCTTCCAGTGTTCTGGTTATAAATACAGGTGCGATGTGAAAATCTTCGCCATTTTATATTTTTACTTTTATGTATGTACATATTTTTCTTTTTTTGATTTTGTCGAGGGTACAGTATAGTAGGGTCAGTTGAGCATTGTCCTTGAAAATATAGATTCCGCTAGATATTTGGAAAAGGACATGCGATACTGCATGACATTTGCGCCGGAAGCTCCAATACGTACATTTCGGTGTGTTTCGGTGTCAATCTGAGGACAGTGCAGAGGATTCGGAAAGAGTTGAATGAAGCTCATGGAGATTACGAGGGTACATCAGCTCGCAAGCTCACTGTGATCGTTCTCATAAAAAAAAACAAAAGAACTTCCGAATTTGTTGGTGAGAACATCGGGCTCAACATGCCGATCAACATCGTGTTTTGAGCAGGTAGTACTGACCTGGGTCAAAATGGTGGCTGCTGGATAAACCTTCGTCAGGCAAATGGACTCTGCCCAATGCCACAAAAGCGGGAGAACACAGACATGTCTGCCAGACAATTACTGCGACCACATCACCCCTTAAATCTGGCCACCTAAATCCCCAGACTGAAACACCATTGATTCTTATGTGTGCGAAGCAGTTGAGCGAGAGATTAAAAACATTCATTGTAAGACCAAAGAGAAACTGAAAGCAATAATTATGGCAGCATTCACCACATTAAACAGTGAGTACGTCCAAAAGTGTAGCAGGAGATTCCGAAGTCGTCTGCAGACGTTGAAGCCAATGCCGGTTGTACTAAATATATTTACTCTTACGTATTTCAAGATATTTATGTATAATTTTGGTAAATATATCTGTTAAAATGAGACGTCAGTGTTATTTTCATTTTCATTCATCATTCATAATTTAGATGACAATTTATCCATTGCAACCTGTCTGCAGTGATTTTTTGGTGCTATGACATTATTGTATCTACTCTCCGAATTCGCTTGCATGCTTGAAGATAATATATCTAATAATACTAATCATAGATTGGTCAAAAAATCACTGCATTATCAAGTCGATTAACATGGAATTTACGGATAATTTTTAATTAAATCGCATATCATTGAAGAACATGTATTTCGGCACATCCCATTTAATAACCAAGAAATATTTTATCTGTTAAACGTTAAATATCAACTACAATGTTAGAAAACATTTAATGATAAAAAACACATATATAACAACAATAAAATAATATTCAGTGATAAACATAATGAATACATTTCATAACAAAATAAGCAGTAAAGCACAAATTTTCGAAGATATCACCTACTACATCATATCAAAATACATGCTTACAATTACAACATTAACAAGAAAAAACTTTACACACACACACACACATATATATATATATATATATTTATATAAAAGGAAAAACAAGAAAAAATTTTATATATATATATATATATATATATATATATATATATAATATATATATATATATATATATATATATATATACATGAATACTAACTGATTTATGATAAAGATTTTGTGTAATTTTAAGAAGAACCATAGTAAATACAACTTGGTATTTATATACGCAACTAACGAAAGAATGTTTCAATTACGTTCCTTATTCGCAATCCTTTACAGTCGGGTATTTTCATTGTAACCGTTCGGTCGGCTAATTTCTAATTAATTGACAAGTACCCAGCCTGAGCGAAACTGATAGAATTAAAGGAGCCCTATGTCAATAGGCGCTGCTAGGAAAAGGAGGAGATGGTTGGAGTGCTTCATTCAGCCCCGCCTCGAAAGTGGATTCGCTGACGTTTCAAAGTTAAGAAACTTTCTCCTTCTGTAGATGCCTAATTGGGTTTTGCTAAGTGTCACACCAATTCCGTCGTCGATAGACATTGAGTGAGTCGCTGTTCTCCAAGTGTATGTAGAATCCTTAATAGTGTCCGGTCGAAGCGAGCCTAAGTGAGGCGAAGGAAAGCGAGTGATGTGCTCAAAGTCTAACGGTGAGATTGACTTGCTTCTCACTTACTTTCACTTTCACTTTCGGTTTCCTTCACAAAATCTATACAAGTGGAAAATTGTACGCACTCGTAATGAAGTCGCTTAATAATGCAGTATTATTTAGCTCCAAGTGAAGATACATACACACACACATACTCATATATATATATATATATATATATGTGTGTGTGTGTGTGTGTGTGTGTGTGTGTGTGTGTGTGTGTGTGTGTGTCTGTGTGCTACATGCTTGTGTGTGCGTATGTGCATTCTTCTGTGCTGTTTCAGTGTTTGTATTTCTAAATAGTTATGTATATATTACTACTACTATATGTATGACATGAATGATATATAGGCATATATATATATATATATATATATATATATATATATATATATATATATATATATATATATATATATAATAGAAGCAATCAATGAGTGCATGTTGATACTTTTGCACGCAGTAATTCTCTTTACATTTGATCGATCTATAAATTGTTTTCATCGAGAAACATGTTGCGTATTATAAATTATGAGAAAGATTTCTTCTCTGCATTGATGAAAACGAATTAAGAATAAAACGACATATTTTAAATTATTTTACAAAGAAATTGTTAATAAATTGTGTATAGTATCAGTCTATATAACGTTTCTGATGTAACAAATTCATTTTCAATTAGAAAATTAATTGTAAAATAAATAAGGATTCTGCATCAGAAAATCTATGCGAACACATTTTTTAAAAAAACAATTATTTAATTATCAGCATCAAGATCTATATGAAAACGCATTTCTTTCGATTGCGAATATTGATCCCATGAATCACGCACATAGGGAAACTATAGACCAATATTTTGCAAATAATTTTATCAGTTTCTTGACTTACTGATACATTCCAACGTTGGTTATATCGTTTGTCTATCTATCTATCTATCTATCTATCTATCTATCTATTTTCCATATATATATATATATATATATATATATATATATATATATATATTATTATATATTAATGTCCCCAAATATACAACTGAGACAATATATGATAACCATGATGAACAGCTATACGAATAAATAATATCTTTAAAGTAATTAAAAATCTTACATTGGCAAATTTCAATATCTGAATTCATGGCTCATGAAATTTTATATTTAAAGCTGAACCTCTATTTTGAAGTAAAACCCTAACTGGCTATAGCTACATTGGGTCCGCATTGTTTTTTAACAATATACAATTGTACATATGTCTCCATTTTAAACAAAAAGGCTGAAAGTTATGAAATGTGTCCATATTTTGAAAGTGTATGTTTTAAAATGTCTTTCTGTATGATTCGTACGTGCTTAGCTAAATGTAAATATATTTATTTTCATTTTCATTTCAATAGTGAAAATGATAAAAAATGAGATAAAATTTCGTAATTAGATTATCTTTTACTCCTAGAAAAAGAAAATAACGCCGCCAAACAGTAAAACAGGAATGTGCAATTTATGTAGATGGTGCTATAAAAGCGTCGTGTTTGTAATTGATGCGCTCGATTGTGAAATGGAATTTTTTTATTTGGAAGTCTGGAAACAGTTCTTCAGTCGTTGGTGATAACCAAATTGAAATTTTGATAAAAGAGAACATGTCACACGACAAAGGACAACTCAAAATCTCCACATATTTTATATGGGAGATTTGAATCAGTACTTCTAAAGAAAGGCGATACCTAAATTTTCAAATGAATCTTTAAATATTAGAAATAATATTTATAGCGTTTATAGCAGATTTAATTTCAAACTAATCTATTAATTTAATATTTATATGTGGCAACATACTTTATTTATACTGTATTTCAAAATGCATTTAAATTGCAATGTGTTTTTAATCGCTAAATCGCTGCTTTTCACCATATTTATAAATCACTCAGCACAACGTAATTCTTTTTATTGAAAATATTTAATAAAAACAATACTTGCTGAAAAGTTATTTAAGGAATATTAGGTGATTTAAATTGTAATACATCTAATATGAAACGAATATTACTAGCTTTTAGTTAAAAATAGCCCTGGAAATAATTCGTACACGGAGGTGGGTGTTTTGATGAGGTGTTGAAAGCTCTATTGACAAAGTAATGTTTGGGAAATTTACATATTTTTTCTACGGAGGACATATTCGTAAAAATTACTTGATGCTTATAACATTACGACCATTATATGTATATTTTTAAACTAGCCCGTAATCTTAAAACTTAAGAAAATATTGTAAATCATCTAACGCTTATTGAATATTATGTACTTAGGCTTTAAGTTTGCTATATTTACAGATCTTATTTTCTCATAATACAATGTATGTACGCCCGCATTTAGAAAAATCAAGATGTAATTATGCACAAATAAATCAAAATCCTTTATAAAATACTGGAAGTCCTTGCATTGTAGTAAGCTTTTTCTTTATGATTAGTAAATATAGTTTCTACTTACTAAGAATATCACCTAACGACTATAAATTAATACACAATAAAAAATATCCTTTACAAATTATTCTAATTCAATTAAAAAATTGAAAAGTCGTGTAAAAATTCATTATGTATTGAAGAAAATCCTTATTACAAATAGGGCCCGTAATCTATATGAAAGCAAACAGATGTAAAATAAAAATATATTTTAACACGATTTTCTAAAAAGGAAAATTTCTGAAATAATTGCATTTGTGAATACGTACAGAAAGATCCAATAAATCCATCAATTATTTAATTTTTGCTAAAATTTCCTACTCAATGGGCTTTTCAGAGAAAAGAAAATTAAAAGAAAAACAAAAAAAAAAATCTGATAAACTGTTCTCTGATAATTATGGTCACCTGCAGACGCAACAAAAATATTTAAACTAAAATTTTCAAGGTGTCTAATAGGATTAACATATAATTTAAAAATCAAAAATTCTTTCCTCATTTCTCTTTATAATAACATAAAGATTTTGACGATAAACGTATGTTTTTAATAATTCTGGGGTATTTTTTCATCATATATGCTCATTTTAGCAAATCTTTGGAGGTACATATTTATAAATCTTTTTAACACAGTTGGTTACATAAATCAATACGAATATGTCGGGGTTCCCATTTGAAAGAGCATTAATTTAATGCGTCAAAATCGTATTTACGATTCTGTCTTGCTCAGGACCAATAACATTGCAGGATCGTCTTTGAATTTTATCAAGAATCTCGAAATATATAACAGGAGCACCAGACCAGGTGTGGCAGCAATATTCAATGCATGATAGAATGGTAGAATTATACATTTGTAAGATTCAGGAGAGAAAAATTGTCTAGCACAATATTTTGAACCGAATTTCTGAGCAGCAAAACTAACATTTTATTCAATATAATCTTATCTTCCATTTCATGTCAGCGGAAAATTTTAGCCAGAGAAATTAGAATGAGTCTCATTTCTGGAGGTTAGAACCAGCCATTATGATGGGGGTGGGTATACGGGTCACTTTGATGATTTGGCCTGGAATACAAACTTGTTACGCCGGTCCCACTTACGTTAAATGCACATACACCATTATTAGTAACTCGATTCAGGATATAAAATGAAACAGACGCAGATAAATGAATTCAGTTACGTAGGGAAACTGGCAACACTCGAAGACATTAAATATGTTTTAATAAGCCGTGGTGAAAGAAATTGTTGTTAATGCGGATAATTTATTTTGTATAATTCGAGTATTTCGAGAATTTCTTTACTGTGTGTATTATATAGTAATTTGCTTTTATCTACGAATAGTCGTCCTATGTTAATCGCCGCATATTGCTTATGGTGTGTCGATGTGTAATAATCTGTATTTACGAAGGATTTTATCTTCAATTTCGCTTATATATTTTCATGATCATTCCTTACGTTATGTGTGGGAGATTCATAATTTTCTTTAATTTCGGATGTCGATATTATCTATATTTTCTAATTCGAAAAAGATTTAATTGTAGATATGATTCTGTATTGTTCAGGTCGACAATTTGATTTAAATTGGGATGGTTATACGATATAGTAGCAAATATACAAGATAATTGTAAAACAATGTTTTGAATTGGTATTGCGTCGTCAGAAAAATGAATTTTACTATAACTAACTGCACATTTGCAGGACAGAAATATCCTTAAGACGCCATAAGAAACGTTTACAAATTACTTTACATGAGAAGTATTAATCTAATAAATAAACCTTTATGCAAATTAATTGAAACCGAATAATTCCGTTATTATTTACATTTGTCCGTATTTTTCCAATGAAACATGAACAAGTGCGCATGTTAGTACTTCGTATGTCTATTCCACGAAGCCGTCCCTTCCAAATTGACCACAGATTCTCGATCGGATTTAAATCAGGGGAATTTTCTGGTGAGTCTCTAGTACTTTGATTTGCTCCCTTGTAAGGCTTGCCAATGCGTTCGTGCATCGGTAAAATTTTATTACGCTCCCTTGTAGTAACGTCCACCGCAGATACTGGCGAAAAGACAACTAATCGACAATCGAGACAATAGTGTCTGGGCGTGATCAAATCTGATGCGATTACGGAGGACGCAATATTTTTCAAGGCCATACTAATTTCATCATATACCCCGAAAATAGATTCTTATCACTTCACACCAATACAAAGGAGCAAATCTGAGAAAAAATAGAAATCGATCACACCCTGTCACTCCAGTGGATTTAAAACTTACCGTAAAGTGAAGGAAAACAAACTAAAGCAGTTATTTCAATTAATTTGCACAGGTGTGTACATCCTCAGTATTGTAGACATACCCATTTGGGAAATTATCGTCATTTTATTGTTATAGGTCCGATATTTCAGGTTTTTAAGATGACTGCCATATTACTGGTAGAATTCTAGTAATTTGCGAACGGACATTTTCTAAATCCCCATATGTCGTTCGTTTCTACTCCAATTCCCATTGTTTGGACATATAGCCTATTGTTGAATACTCGATATTTTTATTCACATTTGTGTCACGTGTCCTTTATTTCAGCTTAAACGGTTCAGTGGAATTTCCTACTCATTCAGTCCAAAGGATATCACAGAGCCCAGGTAGGTTTTAAGTAAAGTTTTAATCCACTAACTGTAAAATCCAATACTGATTCCTTAAACCCAAGAACTGCTCTCAGGCAGTGGACTATTGTTGTATACTTCCTTTCTTAATCAAAGTCTCTCATAGAATTTTTATCTTTCTGATTGGTCTACTGAACAGATTGACAGTGAATATCAGGTTTTCTGGTTTTTTCAGTGAAATACTTCAGTGTTGTTCTCTATTATATTTTTTTGAATCCTCGGCGAATTATGGCCAAACTTCCATCCATAAATAAATACAATCAACAGAATATAGTGTATCAGTTGACGGCTTTCGAAGACATATCTGGAGCCAGAATGGTTTGGGAAAATCGAAAGTAAAGAATCCAGTATCTAGTATATGATGCACATGCACCACAGCCAATTGTACGTGTTACAGTGAGATATTTTTTTTATAAAGGCAGCTCAAACATTGCAGGTGAGCGACGGTTAAAAATATGTTCAACTATATGATTTTTCATCTTTTAATCTAAGAAAAAAATACCTCTTGTCTCACTGCCATGATGCTTGTAGAAGGACAGATATAAACCTTATGTCAATCCTAGGCGGCATGCCAAGCTAATTATTGTCTTGAAGCTGAAAAACAAATCTGTGGATATCATGTTTAAACTACCAAATCTTATTACAAGGTATAAGGTGTACGTGTGAGTAGCTTCAACTAAGCTCACACGTGATGAGATCCATGTCAGGTGTTACACCAATACATTATTATTATTATTATTATTATTATTATTATTATTCAAGCTTGTTAGACTGACCTTAGATGATGTCCTCAGTCCATCTTGTCCCCACTAGGCCGTGTGGGTGACATGTTACCCAACCACTATTTCTCAGTTTAAGTATTAGTGACGTTTTTGATCGATTTTCTTCTTCTTCTTCTTCTTCTTCTTCTTCTTCTTCGTCGTCGTCGTCGTTATTTTAGATATTTCTATTAAAAATTTCTGAATTAATCTTAATTATGTATAAGGAAAAAATGATGGAAATGCGGAGTTACAAATTATGTTGCGTTACAATTACCGGTTCTTTATCAATGACATTTTGGTATAAATAAACTTAAAAAATTTTGATTTGTATGGATTCTGAAACTCTCCATTGGCAACGTCAGAAAACTATATACTTACTTTTATTTTTACAGTAATATTCACCCTGTATGAGGGCCAAAATCCACACGATGAAAATGGTTATAGATTAATAATATATTTTATGCGGATATGTGGAGAGGAAAACGGTTAGGGTTAGATTTGAAATGGTTAAGATTGTAGCTATCTAGAAAACATACTTTTTGAGTTGGTTCCATAGAGTAGTGTTTCGCAGAAGGGAGCTTCTCGGGCAGAATTTACTTTTCACTAATTCAATGCAAATTGAATGTGAGTGGTTTGCTAGAATGTGGGGTTCTTAACCGTCAAGTTTAGAACTGGTTGAACCAAGGAATTTCGGTCGTCTGAGTAATTTCCATGGAAATAGCGATAGATCAGTTAGTGGTTTGCGACGTTTCGGGGTTATAGTGTGGAAAGTATTTTATCACCCACAGGAACGCGGAGACGCTTTTCAATTCTATCGAGAACGGAAAGTGAGGACTGGGAAACACCTACTCGAATATGGCAGAAGTACTCCATTTTCAACCTGATCTCGCTGTTGCAGATATAGACGATAGCGCGAAGATCCAGGTAATTATTGGAGTGGAACAGGGAGCCGCCTATATTCCCAGCATCCTTAGCGACGGATCGTATGCACATGTTTTACTTGAGATCGGGATTTATTTTAAGGCTCAATAGACACTCAAGTTACATAAAACCCATGGGTTTGGTTTGGTTTGCTTTATTTTGTTTTATGGCATATCAACCTCAAAGCAACCAACGGTTTTAGGATAGATTCGTATGAATAGAATACATATTCGTTGGTCTAGATTGGTTTGGTTTATTTTGTTTTATGGCATATTAACCTCAATGTGTTTTTTAATGCCGACCACATTTTTTAGGATAGATTCGTATGAATAGAATATGTATTCTTTGGTTTAGATTGGTTTCGTTTATTTTGTTTTACGGCATATCAACCTCAATGGGTTATTTAATGCCGACATCAGTTTTAGGATAGATTCGTATGAATAGAATATGTATTCTTTGGTTTAGATTGGTTTGGTTTATTTTGTTTTACGGCATATCAACCTCAATGTGTTATTTAATGCCGACAACATTTTTTATGATAGATTCGTATGAATAGAATATGTATTCTTTGGTTTAGATTGGTTTGGTTTATTTCGTTTTACGGCATATCAACCTCAATGGGTTATTTAATGCCGACATCAGTTTTAGGATAGTTTCGTATGAATAGAATATGTATTCTTTGGTTTAGATAGCTTTGCTTTATTTTGATTTTACGGTATATCAACCACAATAGGTTGTGGCACCATGCATACCTGACGATTTGAAAGAAATATTCATAGATATATGATTTGTTTTTTACGGTTTATCAACCATTTAATAATTATTTATGTCCGAAAAATATTTTAGGTTTTAAGAATAATTCTTTCTTTACATTCAAGCGATCTGGGAGAAAGAAAGAGAAAACGAAGAAAGAAAGAAAAAATAATACGAAAACGGGTCATAGGCGAACACACACACACACACACACACACGGCTATAATTGACAGGTAGCACATGTCGAAAATATCTAGGTCACCTACGAACAAGCATTTGACCGATTTCCGCGTGTCCACGAAAAATGGAATTTTGTTATCAATTGGATGTCACCCAAGGGAAAAGAAAGAAAGGAGGAAAAGAAGAAGCGAAGTGATGAGCGGTCACCCAAACACACGGTAGGGACAATGAAAATATTGATAAGTAACAAGTGGAAAAGTGTGTCGTTGGAATGATAGTAAAGGTCTAAGTGGGTGGGGAAGTGTATCTAAGGATATGAAGACAAACCATTAATACGAAAACACAGACAGTCTTCAGAATTAGAAAAATCCCACACAAGATGTTTTCACTGGCAAAATTTTTCTTTCTTTTGACAGAATAAACGCTTGCCCTGCGATAATAAAGATTTTTGTTATCAAACCTTCGAGCGAAAGGAAAATGAAATATTTTTATTTCGCTTCAGAAACGCCAGCTAGCCTAGGAAATTCCTTTCTTAGATCATGTCCAATTAGCGATAAACTGCTTGACAAATACCACGTGTTAAAAAGCCGAGAGTGTCATCTCGGTCGCTCATGATAAGGGCGATTTAATTAATATTTTTGTTTTTTAAGCAAGGTATTTCTATCCAAAAACAAAGCCACGGATTGTTCACGCCCGACTAAGACGTCATTGGACAAGTAGATCACATGACGCATGAAGGAGGAAGAAAGATACCCGACTAAGACGTCATTGGCCAAGTAGATCACATGACGCACGAAGGAGGAGGAAAGATGCCCGACCAGGACCTCATTGGCCAAGAGCGGTCACGTGACGCACGAAGAAAATCAGTCGACGCCTCTATCAGAAGTGTAAGTGTGAGTAGCCGATACGAAGAAGTGGGGAAGTGGGTACACGCCCCTCAGAAGCACAGTAAGGGAGTGGGAGTGAGAGTGAGTTACCGAAAATGGAAAAGAATGAAAAATCCCTAACCAGAAATAAGAAGGGTGGATACGTATTTAGAATTATCGAAGAACCCCTGGCGCCGACAGACCCACCCCAGTTTTGACGGCGTCAATAAAAGCGAGACCCCAACCGACAGAAATCAATTGAGCCGCGGACGGCAGGCCAGGTTCGTTCGCCCCTTAGCGGGCAGGAGAGGCCAGTTCGTTTGGCCTAAGTGAAGAAGTTCGTTCGACCCAAGCTGGAGAGAAGAAGCTTGAGTTCAGCCGCGGACCCTGGCGAGAATTTTTGAGCCTTGTACGACAAGCAGAGATGAGCGACCAGTGTTGAAACCGCATCAAGATAGCTGACCAAGATTCACGCACACTTTTGGACTCTTCTTCAACCAAGAACAAGTAGTTTGAAGAGCGACTTAGAATCAGACCACAGAAATAAGTTTTTCGACTTTCGTCCAAAGACACACCGAAACACAAATTTCTTAGAGAGCAGACAACTCGAAGCCTTAAAGTTTGCCTAGCGAAAGCGTCGTGCCACAATCCACAGAACGGGTCGGGAAGTAGACATAGTCCTATGTACCGAAGAAATAGACATAAAAGTTTGTTACCTTTTTCTTTCATACTTTGGACTTCGTGAGTTTTCATTTTATTTTCTTTTATACATAATTGTGTGTTATCACCCCCGTTGAACTCAGCTTGCATTACGGCCCCAACCCCTGTTTGATCTCGTCTGTCTAAGATCAATTCACAACGTGGGTAGGCAGACTGGAGATCAGTGCAGTTACCCTGGTAACAAGGCGTTGAAAGCAGGTTGTGAACGGCGAAGCTGGTATCAATCTAACCAGATTCCTACCCGAATCACCAAAGAGTTAGAACGTCACGTTTGGAGCAGTGAGGAGCGAACAGCTGACGCCGTGGCGAAGACGTCACAATTGGTGCTGTTTGGGGACGTCACATCTGACGCCGTTACCGGGACATCAGAGCCTGGGGCAGCCGCGTGACGTCACATCTGGCGCCGTTGTGGATCAGGATAGAACGACACAGTCGACGCTGCGACCGGGGGACGACGTCACAGGGTTATTTAATACTGACAAGATTTTGATTGTTGGTAATAATTTTTCCAAAAATCTATTTCTGGTTGTTTGTTGTTTTGTCTTAAGTCATATCAACCTCAATGGGTTATTTAATGCCAACAAATTTTTTGTTGCTGTTAATATTTTTTTCTTCATAAATGTATTTTCGGTAATATTTTTTTCTTCATGAATGTATTGCTGGCACTAATATTTTTTAAAGAAGTATTTCTGGTATTAAAATTTATTTTTAGGCTTTCATAGAGTTATGACCCCAGTTTGGGAGTTAACTAATTGCCCATAGGTTGGACCCTAAAAGGTACTACCACCCCGAGTCAGGGTGGACCTCGGATAACTAGCAATTATGAAGTGGTTCTACGCTCATCGAAACCTCCTTATTGCTGGACGTAAGTTGTCGTCTTACCCAGGACGCGGATGTAGTTTATCATCATACACAGGACGGTTACAACCATGGGGGAACCGTATCCAGAACATTCACCGTAAACATTTTGCCGTAAGAAAACTCGCCTCAGTGGCGAAATTGGCATAAGGCAAAAAATTATACGTCAAATTTCCCTACGGCGAAAATTCCTGAGGCGAGTTTTCCTACGCCAAAAAATATTTACGGTGGACCTAAGGAAACATCCATTTATAGGAATTTCTGGTAGTTCAGGGTCTGACTGATAATAATAGAATGGAAATAGTTTGGTTTTATTGATGTGGAAGTATTTGTATTGATGTCTTTTCGTTGATATACTTTAATTGATTCACATGATATGTCTAATTTTTTTTATTGTATTCGGTTTCTGAAACACTCAGCATTTCTCAAGTGTCACTTATGCTCTCTAACTGTCCGATAATTCTGAAATGAATTCTTTATTTGGTTAATAATGATCGATTCCATTTGTTTCTTTACCTGTCAATTCGAATATACTTACCTAAGTAGGAAGAGTAAAGACATCAATTTACCATAAATTATATGTTTCTACATCGCATGACCTAAAAATCGAATCCGAATTTGCTGTGAAATCCAATTCGATATTAGCTGGCTGAATTCTAAACTCTAGACTTATCAAATTAATGTTTAATGGCAGCTTTATTTGAATGTTTGGCGTTCCATTTCAGTGACACACACGAAGAATATCCAATGTCTTTCAACTTCCTCTTCTTTAAAATATTTTTATTATTTTGTCTTCATTTCATACAATTTCATGTGTCATTTGCCATCCACACCTGAAGAGTATGACGGATGTCAATGTGTTTCCCTAAATTACACTGTCTCCTGTTCCAGATAATCTAATATTAATTGGGGACTGTGTCGATTTTCTATATACTTTCACTGTTTCATATAATTCTTCATTGTTTGAGGAAGATGTCTGAATGTAGGTGTATTCTGAGATCATAATTTAAGGACGTTATCCTAACCAACTAGGAAATACTGCAAGTAAAAATAATTATGGTCTGTTTGCTATTGAATTTAATACCTGTACACGGATTAGTCGTAACTGCTATCATAATCATAGTATGGATTTCTTTATCTTAAATCTCGTCTTAAGCTAATTCTGCTAAATTTCAGAAGGTGCTCAAGTGAGCGTCTAGGTCGATTGAATCATACGTTTTTGTCACAGGCTATATATATATATATATATATATATATATATATATATATATATATATATATATATATACCTCCGGGTTTTATATATATATTTGTATGTTAAACATATATTCATATGCTTTATATATATTTTGTATGTTAAACATATATTGATATGTTTTATATATATTTGTATATATATATATGTGTCCGGATTTCAATTCTCGGTATCTGATGAGTTCTAAATATAGACTGATGAATTATTTAATTATAACTAGCAGCATGGCCCGGCGTTGCCCGTGCTTGATTCAAAAATCGTATGACTCATACAGCAATCACTTTCACTTGACTTTAAATATTTTTGGCCTTCCTTGTCTTTAAAGGAGTGCTCTTTGTCATGCTGAGGTTGCTACATACCTTACTTCTTTTCCATCTCACACTGAGAATTTTTTCAAAGCTCTATACTAAACATTAAATCTGTTACGAAAAAAGAACTAAACAAAATGAACACAAAACGATCAGCTTTAAAAAAGGACTCGTAACTGTAAAAATCGAATGAAAAAATAATCTTAACAATAAATACTTTTTCACACCCAAGCCAGTTCTGCTGAATCAGAATCAACGTTGAGTTTAAGAAAGCGAATGAGCCAATTGGAGTAAAGTGCCATGCAGATTTAAATTTTTCCTCTTGTGACGAATGCAGCTATCGATTTTTTTTGTATGCTAGCATGGTAGTTAACATTCG
Source organism: Acanthosepion pharaonis (assembly GCA_903632075.3). NCBI lineage: Eukaryota > Metazoa > Mollusca > Cephalopoda > Sepiida > Sepiidae > Acanthosepion > Acanthosepion pharaonis. The sequence continues at coordinate 533,185 of CAHIKZ030004566.1, read as the reverse complement.
TGTCAGTCAGCTGTTGGCTCTCACGCTGGCCAATAGAATCTTTCTGCTTATTCGTGGCAGCCAGCTATAGGCTGTCATTCTGGCCAGTAGAAAATGGCCGCAAACCATGTGAAAACTACCGTAGATGCATGAAAAATCGATTATTTCCACTATCGATGGGAGTTGCGAAATGCAATGTCGGTCTTGGCCTTACCGCTAATTTGGAGCATGTGCATGTAAATTTTGGGGAAAATCCGTCGAAAATTGCGGCCATGGATTCGTTACACACACACACACACACACACACACACACACACACACACACACACACACACACACACACACACACACACCCTGCCTTTTATAGATAGAGATTATCTCAAATCCTCTTTATTTCTATTATATATATTTATCTACCCGAATGTAATGAGGACGAAAATAATATATAAATTCTAACTTTCACATTATTAAGTAAACAGTGCTCAACATCGATAGTAGAGCAATAATTGTTAAATATAATTTTCTTTATGTAGACAAAAACAATTTACTCACTACAAAGATGCAACATCGTTTCGGTGCATTTAGTTGCACATGACTGGTGAGAACCAAATTGATATGAACAATTCCGTTTGTAAGCAGGCCGCATTTGGAACGTAATCTCCTTTTCCTATTTGTTTGTAAAAATATATATAAAAAAATAAATTTTAAGGGGGGGCGTATAAGGATAAAGAAAAAATAGGAAAGGCAAAAGGGTGACAGAATGAAACTTGTTGATATGAGTTTAGTGAAGAATTGTTGAGATGTTAAGGTGATGGCTCAACCGGAAATATTTAAATCGCCAGCAACGGTCAAGGGTTTAGATACGGAATTTCCTAGACTCTCAAAAGTGAGAAGTTGGGGAATAAAGTTGGAAATAGGAGAAAGTAATACAATGAAAGAGGAGGGAGGGATAAGTTTAATCTATTGTTATAGTAGTAATTGGAAACTTTTTTGGTAACTTTAAAACAAAGCCTGAGCTGAATTGCGTATATTTAGCCTGGAAGTATTCTTACACCTTTTGTAATCAATGAATGTATTTTGTAAATTAATAAATTAAAAGGGGGAGCATTTTTCTTGGTATATTGAATACATATGTTATTTTTTTTAATTTGCTACTAAAAAGTTATGTCAATATCGCATACTTTTTAATATACCTTTCTACTTATATAAATTCTGAAATAAAACTTGTTGTTAAAAAGAATCAAAATAGCTTATATATTCAAAATGCCAAGAAAAAATCTCCACATCTTAATTTATTAATTTACAAAATACATTCATGAAGATTGGGTTAAAAATGAAACAGAAATCGCCGCTTTTTCTTTACCTTCATTTCCGGTTTATATTTAAATACGCTCTATCACTAATATTGTGAGCTTTTAACCATACTGTGAACTTAAAATTATTAGCCGACAAATTTTGTTACGTAAGCGTTTTTATTCTAGTGGATATCCTTATCTGAGAAGTCGTTTCGTTTATTTTTTTTTCTACAGGCCTCAATATTTTAAACATATTTTTAAAAATAAAAAAGCCTTCTCCGGCAGGATTTGAAACGTTACCCACTCCCTTGGCGTGAGAAAATTTAGATCCAAGGGGCTATAGACCAACGCAGCCACAGAGTCCATCATCGATCATATATAGATGTATAATACTTTTCGTCGCCGCTTACACGCAGTGGTGTAACCAAGATTTAGTGATCCAGTCCTCAGAGCATTTTAACCACGGGGCTAAATCGTTGCTGGTATATGTTGACGTTGATCAAAGCTTCTTGTTGGTCGCTGGCCGTTTTGATCCACCCCAACTCGGCCTACGCTGAGTTCTTAATCACAGAGCAGTGGAAAATCGGTCGTAGTCTCACATTAAAATTAACTCTTTCCGCATCAATCATTAGAGTGACACTGTGCCTTGTCTAATCTTCTGAATGGGTTGGGTTCAGTGTTTTGGAATCAGAATATCTGGTTGACAGCGGACGTGGATTTCAGAGGCACTCAATGCGGAAACTCAGCCCAAAGTCATTGAGCTACCCAAAATCATCTGCTTTAATCCATTTCGGCACAACACTAACGTGGGGCCGATGAATTCTGTGGATACGCTGAATCCCCAATTATTCATTAATTCCTATAGAGGCTTTCTTTGTTCCCTATTTCTGCTTTCTCAACTTCCCAAATTTGGAGAATTATCTATTTGTCTTGTGAATAGTCACAGAGATGGCTCTTCCCTTAACTCCAGCCTTCTGCACTTCACATCTCGCATCGCTACTCCACACAATCGGACATAAATTCTCCCGCCTTCCTCCTTCCATTTCAATTTTCTAATACTGCCTACTTCGCAACTGTCATTGTGACAAATCAATTTTTTTAAGTACGTAGGGCGTGGTTTATTCTCCTCATTAATTTCAATTCACTGACCTCTTTTCCGGGTCCACTTGCCCAGGACAAAACACAAACCAGATCACTTTATCATTTTAACCTTTCGAACGACGGATGAAAATTATTTCTCAATTTATTTTCGTCAAAGAAAATATATTTGTTTACCTAAATTATCAACAAATAGACATGATATTTTCTATCCTTGAGGCGGTTACCGTCTTAGTGAAAATATAAGCCAGATCACTTGCCTGTTATGACAGATCAATTTTCATAATCCTAGCCCAACGGAGTGGTTTTTTTCTCTGTTTTATTTCTCAATTTGTTTTCTGTAATGAAAATATATTTTTCGTCTTCTCTTTTCATTAATGAAAGAGATAAAAGCCATTTCCCAATTGACTTTACCCGCAGGTCAGATTTTCCGTAGATAAAATGTAAACTCTTGGTACATTATTTCAATTCGTAGGAGTGAGGTAACCCAGATGGCCCTCTCTTCCCTTCCACATTACCAGGAAAAATCTCCTCACTTATTTCTTTCTATATCATTATCTTAACTCTTTTTCTGCTTAGAATTAATGTTTAACAACCTCGCTGCCTTAGTATCACAGTTGAATAGTGCGTTGTAAAAGCACATCTTTCTCATAAAAGTCGTAAAATTCATGTGTGTTCATTTTCGTCTTTTATTCACTTTTTGTCGTTAAACTAGGCCAAAGGTTCCCGGAGAATGTTGGGTTAAAAGCTAAATAATGATCACCGAAAATGCATGCATTTTAACCCCTCCAGGAAAAGAATTAATCAGTCAACAGTGCAACCGGTGAGAGAAAATATATAACTTTTAACCTTTTCAAAAATATTACATGCGTATAATGCGACGCCCAATTTTTGCCTAAAAGATAATGCTCATATATATATATATATATATATATATATATATATATATATATATATATATATATAAAAATAAATTTCATCCTTGATGATGTCTAAAAGTATAAGTGCGCCCGTATGCAGAAAATAGAAAAGAACACGTTGGGTGCATAATCCGGAGTTCCTTAGTATTTTTGTCAGTGCTCCATACAGAAGTAGAGCTTTATTATAATAATATCTGAAAAATTATTAAACCACAGGCAGGAATTAACGGGTTTTTGCCGACATCAACAAATTGTTGCATTAAATAATTAGCATAAAAAAATTTCCCATAGTTTAATAAAAGTCTTAAAAGCTTAGCCAAATCATTAAATAGAAAAAACCCTTTCTGTAGTCGTCAAAAAATAAACTGAAATTCAGTGTAATACGGTTTGTATATAAAACACCCACTTGAATAAACAAACAAAAAAATAATGAGATAATCAGATAGACAATAATAAAACAAAATCCTCCCGACACATAACGACTTGTAGGCGCGCCATAAAATTATCCCTCACTGGCAACTAACTAGAGGATGACCGCCAACATTAGCCTTGAAATAGATACCCCACCCAACCTGAGCAAAACCTCTCAGAAGATGATGAATCTATAGATAAGAATTAACTCTCTGACCACTTAACGAAGATGAATCGCATAGCCACTACCACAATAACGAATGTTATAACCGACCATGCCTAAAAACACACGTAAACCAAGAGATAGCTTATTCCTAAAATTTCGCTTGAAGATGAAACGGGACTAAACACCTCAATTCAATTTAATTTTAATAATTATTTGGATGGTTTCGGCTCTCGTTTTTGAAACATGAGAACTCTTATATAGCGAAGGAAACATATTTTTAAACAAATCATATTATAATATATATATATATATATATATATATATCCGAACACATGAGAAATTATATTTGTCAGTCTTTTTCAACAAAACTTGCATAAAAGATGAATTGCTGCCTAAATACATAATTTTTATATTCAGGCCTGACTATTGCGTGTAGCATGAAAAGGATGTCACCTCTGACATTTGAATTCAACGACGTCTTTTATATTTACATACGATCTATCACTGATATTGAGCAATTTAACACATAAATATGGCGTACCTTAAAACTATATTATATATATATATATATATATATATATATATATATATATATATATATATATATATATATATATATATGGGATATATATTTTTCAAGCATGCTATTATTATCGATATTACTCCATACAGAATCGCTTGAATTTCAACGCGCCTTAACATGTAACTAATTCAGATTTTTCTTTTTTACTTCAAAGGCCTCGTTAAATATTCAATGAAAACACGCATAGCTTACCTCACTCACTTGACGAAACCTCAGATTTACATTTTTCAATATTTTAAATGCAAACAAATAAAACCTGTGAATTACCCCCCAAAGACAAGCAAATGCTTTCGTCGATAACTTTGTTTATTTTGGAGGTTATAATTAGGCCCGACAGATGAGTTTACTGTGTCCGTGATAATAAAAAACAGAACAAATATATTGATTTTTATCAGAATTAAAATAATTGGAAAACATAGAAATTTTCTGAACTATAGGTCTTTTCTTATTTACGATAGATTTCATGTGGGAATGCGGTAATATCATACATTTGATCTGATCAATGAAAATATGAGTTGTTTTCAATTACATTAGGCAAAATCACGCACGATTTTTCCCATCAGATATTGTTTTATGTTACGTGATTGCAAACATTCATTCCCTTTTCGTGTCAGCCGAAAATAATTTCAAACTATTTTTGAATGCGTTAAGGAAAACCGATTTTTGGTGAAATGGAAAAATAAAAACAAATTTTAATGCAAAATAATCGATTTAATTCCGTCATATATTACGGTCAGATGAAGTTTGTTCTATCAAATTAGCAAATGGAATGCTCACATTGATGTTATTCACATTTTATTATATTTAATGGAAACCGAGTATTGATATATCATTGTCAATGTGTAAAAAAAAGCCTCTAATAATAGAAAAACGAAGTTTCTTTATTCGTAAAGGTAGATCGGTAATGATCGTGTTGTAATAAGCACATAAATAAATATATATTCAGTTTAGTTTTCTCTTGCCACCATAACATACCAACAAAGGAAGTTTAAATTATTATACAATCCAATGGCCAAAAATCTCAGGAAAACTGTCACCTAACAACAAATGCTAGAGTTAAATCAACATTTATTTTGAAGAATACTAACATAATTTTACTTATCTAAAACTTTACCATTCTTCCATGCTTTGAATATTGTTTCAAATGATGAAATTCGTCTGCTATTTAACTTGAGCTTGATAAAATCCAAAGAAGAAAGAGCAATATTATTGGCCCTTATCTAGCTTCAGTCACTTGGCCACCAACGTACCGTTGCTTCTCTGTGAATTCTACAGTAAATACGTCCATGGTAATTGTTTGGATGAAATCTTCGATAGAGTTCTCATCCATTCACAGTTGAGCTGACAAGATATAGCAGTAAGTGTCATGCAAACAGTTTTTTTAGGGGACTAATCGCTCGTGGAAATCCTCTCCGCTACCATGCTTCCCAGTCAATTTTACTGTCCTCCAGATAACTCTTTTCTCTTCCAGTTAATTATTAATGTTTCTGTTTCTAATTCTTTCACACCTTGTAGCCCATTTTGTCTTAGTGGCTTTATCGCCTTGTATGGGCTATACCAAATTACAAAAATCATTTAGCATCAAAAATTAATGTTTATCAGGGTAAGGAACTTTAAACTACTTCCAAAACATTTAATATAATTAAATAACGTGATATTGGTAAAAAAAAAAAAAAAAAGATTTGTGATTATCTGATTATTAGCAGAACTAAATAGTTTTATTTGTCATGACAGAAAAATATAGCATTTTAAAAGGTCTTTATTCAAATCTAATGCACACCAAATATCCTTTCGCCAAATCCGTTATGCGTATTTTGGACAAATCAACAAAAAGAAGAAAAATGGATTGCATTCCTATCAAACTTCTAGTCTCGCTAGAAAATCAAAGAATTAATCCAAAACATGCATTTCCTAATTGAAAGTCTACCAAATGAAATTGTCTGTTAGCATTAGGTATCCTCATTTCGAACCTTCAGAAAGTCCCTGATTACATGTCTGGTATTTTCCCTTAAATTTGTGTTGGAAGATTGAAGGTGACAACTGACGGGAAGCAAAGCTACAAACATATAAGTGCATAATGTCTTTTAAAAGCAAACCAGAAACCTTTTGCATTTTTCATTGACTTTCTTCCCGTCTTTAAAACGCTAAATGCCTTTGATTTTGCTTCAGGGTCGCGTAGAATAAACAAGTCTTGATAATTTTCTTTGTGATTCATCAAACAAAAATCTCTGTTTGTCGTTAAGTGTGTAGTTTGAGATGTTGTTTGGGCATAGGGCGCGTCTACACTTTCTGCTTCTTAACAACAGAAACGATTGCGCAAACAGCCATACGACATGAGGCTTTTATTAAGTTGTTCTGATAGGGAAGACATTGGAATAACATTCTTTCCATATTAAGCATTTTCTTATATTTCACGTCCCTAGATAAAAACACAGACAAACAGAGAGACACATACACACGCAGACACAAACGCACATGCAAGTACATGGTTGGTAGAGATTGAATAAAATTCCGACAAATAAAAACACTATTCTTAAGAGGTGCTCGATACTGAATAGAATAAATAATATTTATTCATAATTATAACATATGCATTTTATATCATCACTACAAAAAATTCAATTTTGTTAAAACACTACAGGTGGCGTATCAAGTGATGGTGTTGATTGCAAAATAAAGGCTTTTAAGAGCTTAAAAACCAACCAAAACCCCGATGTAGACGAAAGATTGTTATGCAACCTCTGATGACCAGCCAGAATACAAGAATATGGTAATCTCTATATATAAAACAGAGCATGTCTGCATGTCTGTTTGTCTGTGTGATACATTTTTTACTCAAGATCCATCTAACTGATTTTGACGAAATGTGGCACATTCATTGTACAATGTAAAAGTTAATTTCTAAGCGGAAAAAAATCGATAATTTAAAAAAAAATCAATAATGGATAAAGCCGATCGAATATCGATAAATTCAATTATTTTTCTCCGATTTCGTTCCAACGCGGTATGCATATTACTTACATCATGACGAGCACAACGATACCTCAGTTTTAATTCCCACACCACTGCGTTTAGTAAAAAAAGGCGAAAAACGAAAATTCTATTACAGCACAAATCGATTTCAACACAAATTTTAAACAAAAACACCTTTTAATTTACAAGCAATCTAATATGAACTTCACTCAATTGTAGCCAACAATAAGTTGATTGTTTAAGTCATTAAACTTGATAATTGTATCCGTCCCTATAGTGAAAACCCGCTTAAACAGCGAAAAATGACGATTTCTATTGGTTTCTTTCTTAGTTTTCGTTGAACTTTCAACCAATTTTCATCTGACTTAACAATTGTTTTATAAATGTATCCTCCTTTACCCCTCTGGTAGCACACTGACAAACTTAATTTCAAAAGCTCAAAAATAATTTTGATCTGAAATGTCTTCATGTTGCCAGTTTTAACCCTTCATATTCTCGGCTAACTTCGATTGAATAAATACGGATTAATTCTGTTACATCAGTAACTGCATTAATTCAAAATGTTTTTTTTAATAAAAGTACTTTTTAAAGAAGAAGATATATATATATATATATATATATATATATATATATATATATATATATATATATATATATGATGCTGTTTTTGCTCCATTCTAATTGAACGCTTTTTCTGATCTACCATCTGGGCATGCCTGTTATCTATATATAAATAAGTGAATGTCTGCGTGACAGCCTTTCAATCAAGATCCATCTAAAAAATTTTGACTAAACTTGGCATATTCATTGTACAATGTAAGGGACAGTTTCTTAGCGTAAAAACACTGGATAAATTTTATTATATTTTTTTAGATTCTTTTACATCTTGACATGTTTTTACTCCATTGTAAGGGAACGCTTTACCGATCAACCAGATGGTTATGGCTATTATATATCTATAAAACAGATTATCTTTATTTCTGTGAGTGTGCATATGCTATTTATGCACTTCAGGATTTAGTGACCAATTTCGATGAAATCGTACACACAGGTTGCAACCTTACCACGCTATATCAAGACCAACTTTTCAATCTTCAGGCTTCCGGGTCTGGCAAAAAAATCTATAAAACTGAAGGTGGGTACGACTTTTTGTAAAAACCCAGGTAAAATTACATGTGAACTAAGTTTTTATTTGGATGATCTGATATATTTGCACTTAATGCAAAGCATCAGTTCTGAGTTAGGTGGTGTGTTTGATAGTTTTCTTTCCACATTGTCTTCACATAAAAAATTACAAAAAATAGAATTCTATAAACATCTCGCCAAAAAGTTACCATCATGATAGCAATGAGAGTGGTTTTATCCCTGTTCACTTCCACGCTATAACGAAAAACCAGGACAAACTGTCCCAAAACCCGGTTTTCTCAACTATAACAGCATTCGATACTTTCCAAATTTACCATGTAAATTACATATGACGCGCAAATTGATTTGCGTGATTGTTTGCTAAGATTATTACAGATAAGTGGACGAAATCTGCGACAAACTCTGTCAGAAATCGGCTTTTGTGATTTACCCAATTAATTATTTATATTCTTCAAACATAAATTGGCATTGAAACAACCTTCACAATTATAATCAAAATCATATCTGCTGGTGTCTGGCTCTTTCTTCCTAGGAACTGAGCTGCTCATACGTCGAATACAACGTGTAACCCTACCACACACACACACACACATATATATATATATATATATATATATATATATATATATATATATATATATATATATATATATATATATATATATATATATATAGAGAGAGAGAGAGAGAGAGAGAGAGAGAGAGGCAGGGTGGGGTAATGGATATCGGCTTGGTTTGTGGAATCGCCGAGCCGAGTTCGAATCCATGTTGAATCCATTACATTTACTTACGTGCTAATACCATTGGGAAAGCGGTGAATCCTCTTCTTCTCCCTCCAGCTATGGGTTAAATAGCAGGACAGACTGGGTTCTATAGCCTTGTGTGGCAACTGGTCTAGGAGAAGGACAACTCTGAATTCAAAACATGCGGAGGGTCGTTTGGAAACCTTGTGGCACTTTGGTCTCTGTATTCGTCCTTTCAAAAAGTGTGGATGGTCCTGCACGAAGCCTTCATCACTATAATCGAATCTCATGTGTCGGTCTGTCAGTTTCCTGAAACTGATCTGCTTGACCCTCATACGTCAAACCCGACAGGAGAAACGATTATATATATATATATATATATATATATATATATATATAGCCACAGAGAGAGAGAGAGAGTGAAAGAGGGATATTTATATAATATAAATTATCCATGACGCCTATACGGAAAATAAATTGATATATATAATATATATATATATATATATATATATATATATATATATATATATATATATATATATATATATGTGAGTGTGTGTGTGTCCAAATGAAAGAAAATATTAAGTAACATTCAGCTGTTCGTAGCATTTACTTTTAATAAAGTTGCCAATAAAAGTAGAGCAATATATTATTATTATTTTTCTTATAAGATATTAAAGGAAAACATATTAAAATCGTTATTCAATAGCTGCTTTTCAGCTGATGCTTTCCAAATTTGCCATGTAAATCACATGAGGTACGCAAATTGTCTTGCGTGAATGTTTAGATCATTTCATCTAAGTGGACAAAATCTGCGACAAACTAGGTCCTAAATCGGCTTTTGCCATTTAAAAAATTAATTAAATTTTAAATTGGCATTCGAAAAATCTTTGATGCAAATATTGTTCGAGAATAATTATTGAAGCGTTAAAAGTGATAAAAAAATTTCCGACGAACTCTCATATTCACCTCAGCTTTACAGTAAACGTGCGAAGAATGTGGGGGTCATGCGTTTGCACTTGCAGTTGTATCAAGCTCAAACGCTCCATCCCCGATTTGTTTGATTATCAGATTAGTGAACAACGCCATATTATTTGATAGTCATTACGGCAATAGGAAATTTACTGAATATCTAAAACATTTATAGAACGACTATACAAAAATTCAATTCCTTTATTAAGAACAATCAAACACTTGTGAAGGGCATACCGTAAAGAAGATGAAGGGAGGGGTAGTAGCTTAGTATGCGAGCAGATGATGGATGCAAGCGGGGACGCAGGCAGACATTTCTAAACAAGGGGTTACTGTTATACAATTAAAGCCATGTACACAAGGGCGACTCCGATTACCTAGGTTATTTCAAAATAACGTGAAAATATAGCCTAAGTACAATCTATTAGTGCATTACACTTAAGAATAGATTGAATCAGAGATCAGTAATATAACAAAGAAAGTTTTAATTTAACAGTTAAATAAAAATTATATATTAAAAATTACAAACGTAAAATTCTAAATTTACCAGAGCATATTTTGCAATTTTTGTAGTGGTTTTATAACAGACATAAGTTATAATTTATATATATATATATATATATATATATATATATATATATATATATATATATATATATATGCAATGTTTTCTCATTTATTTATTTAATTGTTCCAGCATCATTGTCCGTTTGTCGAAGTAAAGGAGCACAGACATGCTGCATAATTTTCATTATTACTTTTTTTCCTGCAACTTTTTAGCCATTTCCAAGACGTTTTTGTTTTTGTTGTTGTTAGTCTTCCTAATATATATATATATATATATATATATATATATATATATATATATATAATTAAATATAACACTCAATGAATATTATGTCTGATCATGAGCCGTTCTAAACTTCGTATAGTTACTTTAATTTCGTCTGAAAATAAAGACCAAATCTGTCCAAAATTTGGACATTTTTATCAAACTCTTCCTTCATCTAAGGTTTCGGTTCATATGAGCCATCTTCAGAATGCTTTATACGGAAATTGAAACAAAGATATCCACCATCAACTATCTTATTTTGTTATGTTGACATAGATCATTGCTATGCGACGCTAACGGTCGTGGAATTGCTGACGCAGGTCGTAAATTCATGATGCGGTTCTATGGCGTCATACCACGTGAGAGACCAAAATATTAACAACAGAACCATATGTCTAGATGCAATGTGATATATATGCTACATTAAAGGCGATAGACAATGTACTGCGGTTAACCTTTTTATTTAATTGTTTTTGTGTTTTATACACGTGTTTTCTTTTCTGGACAGAGTGTGTGTAGAAACACCCCTATATTTCTAGATACACACACGACCCATGCATCGAGTTGAAAAATAAACTCATCTTTGATAATTGTTAAAAGTATAGCCGGAAGCGCTCGATAATACAAAATATTCAGACAGTTTGTACATACTGTGTTCAGAAAAGGAAACACTTCGAACGCATGAATTGTTGTACACACAAAGAAATGTTGTACACACAAAGAAACGTTGTACATTGAGCGTCTACTGGGATTCAAGTTCATGCAGATCTCAAATTAAATTCATATATATGATCAATCGCTAAAATTGTAGACTGCTTATTCTGCCATCTCCATTATTCATATGAGCCAGATCAGACCGAAATTGAAGTAGTGTTGCCATATCTAGGCAATAGCTGTCCCAGGCTCTATTTTTGAAGTCTCGAAAAACTTCAAAAGCATTTACGCTGCATGGTTGATTATATAATATTTTTCATTCTACAACCGGTTTTCAAAAGACGGAACCTCACAGGCATATCACTATACTATCGCTATTTCAATGGAAAATGTTTTGTCGGCCGACATTACCTAATTCCACCAGTCAAGCTAAGACCCGAAATACCATGTGCACAAGGGCAAACCATCCACATTCCATTCGTATTCCATTAGTAAATAAGGAAATTCTTTTCTGAAATCAATCCCCTCAAAAGACACTGATTCCCGAGAGGATGTTTACACGACCACGGGTATCTTAACAATCGTGTGCGTGTAATTCGGGTTAAAACTAGAGCCATCCTTCGTAGGTTTTAATATTGTTAAGCGGTGTTTGCTCTATCCAGGCAATCTGGTTTTTGAGCACATTACAGGGTAGGTAAGTTTACCCTTCGGCCTTTTTTGTCCTTCTTTGTTCGGCACTGATGTTTTTATTGGAGATTCTATATTATATATATGTATATATATATATATAAAATATATATATATATATATATATATATATATATATATATATATATATATATGTGTGTGTGTGTGTGTGTATATATATATATATTTAATTTATATATATATTTAATTTATAAATGTATATATTTAAATTTTATATATATATATATATGATGACAAGTGGAAGAAAATCTTAGATTTTGCCGACGCGTTTCGTCTTCTTACTGTTTCAAGGCAAAAATGAAATCGAAATGTTTTTGTTGTCATAGTTACATTAAAAATTCCAAATTTAAAAAGATAGACGCTTCTGTCTAACCCTTTTTTTCTGGTTAATATAAATTACATTTATAGGATTTTTTTTTCCCATGTCGACAATATAGTTAAATTCACAGATCAATTCTGTGACCAAGACAGATTAGTATAAAATGACAATTGGAAAAAAAAATGTTAGATTTTGCCGACGCAAAGCATTAATCAGAATAAAGGCATAGACAGAAGACACTTTCTTTTTAAATTTGGATTTTTTAATGTAACTATAACAAGAAAGATATTTCGATTTCATTTTTGCCTTGAAAAAGTCGGAAGACAAAACGTGTCGGTAAAATCTAAGATTATTTTCCAATTTTCATTTTATAACAATCTGTCTTGTCCACAGAATTGATCTGAGAATTTAACTACACACACACACACACACACACATATATATATATATATATATATATATATATATATATATATATATATAGTGTGTATGTGTATATATATATAAAAAAAGTTTCAAATTGAAATATATATATATATATATATATATATATATATATATATATATATATATATATATATATTCATTTTCCCAAAAGGTTTGGCAGGCGAGTAATAATGTAGGAATCGGTTTTGTACTAATAATATCATCTACAACGAGTTCACACCAGACAAAACAAGAAAAAAAAAAAACGTTGGTGAGCCTTCCCCCGTTTCTCAGTTTATTCCTCGCACCGCTGAAGAAGCTCACAGGCGTGCCCGAAAATTCCGGACTAATAACATTAAATTCCGTCTTCATCTCTGTCTTAAGATTAACAATTAATATATAATATATACTTTTCGCACTGATCACATCGGTAGCTTTTCGTTTTCCCTTGTTTTATTAGCCAACCGATCTATCTATCTATCTATCTATCTATCTATCTATATATATATATATATATATATATATATATATATATAATGTATTCGACACTTATATATATATATATATACATACATAGACACACACACACACACACACACACACACACACACATATATATATATATATATATATATATATATATATATATATATATATATATATTATAAAAGGCTGTAGAGATGTTCCTGTCTTTTTTTTTTCTGTGTGTGTGTGTGTATATATTTAATTATGTCTGGGTGCGTATGTATTATAATCTGATTGTGTTTTTTGTTGTTTTGCGCGTGAGTTTAAGACCACATTCACACACTTTAAAATAAAAAAGGAAAAGAAAAGGAAAAAATATATATATACATGTATTGTCAAATGACCGGATCTATTGTAGCGTCTTGTCGAACGTAATTTCAATGAAGAAATGAATTGAATAAACATATATATTTTTTCTTTTCTCAATAATTTTGTAGTTTTTAAACTTAATAGTGATTAAATTTGGATTTTAAAATTGCCATTTTTTAATTTTAATATTAAATTTTATCATATAATTTTATAATTATTGGTTAGTATAAATTATTTTTAATATTACACGTATTTTAAAGATCTGAATAGCTATTATAACATAATTTCGTTGTCAAACTTTTGAATCTTTCTATACTTGGTTTTTGATTGGTTATTCTAGCTTTTGTAACAATGTTTCCCCCTAGTGTAGGATCGTTAATTAATCTGAAACTTTTAAAACCATTTATTTTATTTTCAACATCATCACTTGATAAGACACAGAGTGTGTTGAAACAAAATGGCTATTTTTTGTAGTGATTTTATAACATACTTATGTTATAATTTTTTATAAATATATATATATATATATATATATATATATATATATATATATATATATATATTGTGTGTATTCGACACTTCAGAATGTGTGATTGGTTCTGCACAATTATAATCAAAATCATATGTGCTGGTGTCTGGGTGTCTCTTCCTATCAACTGAGCTGCTCAAAAGTGCAATACACTGAAAACCCCCATATATATATATATATATATATATATATATATATATATATAAAGCTCTATAAAAGGATAAATTTGTGCGTTTCAAATGTCCAAATACCCAAAAAGCATAATTGTTAAAAAATACAGATTTCCATAAAAAACAGGGCATCTTTTACTGGCACTATATTTGACAGAAGAATTCATGTGCTTGTCTTCTCGACGTCAGTATTGTTTATTCGCTGTTGTATTAAGCACGATCGATTGCGAGAATTCTAATCAGATGATATTTCGAGTCACGTGATCACAAGTCCCCTTCTTATCACTAATAAACCAAACTGGAATGTATTTCTAAATCGCTTATCCAATTTTGTATTTTACTGTGTTTCTTTAACATCATTTCTTCCTATAATTCCAGCCAAAAAACTCGCAGCAAATTTGATTCGATGGATAATTTTACCCGTCGTTAATTCGATTGCCTGTCCCAATCGTTGCAAGAATTCTTCTGGAGCAATATGGATCGATAATAAATCGATATCTGTCCGAACAATATCACTCCAGTTATTTCGACGCGTTTAAGTATGTTTGCAAAATATAAACTTTAGACAATATGCATGTTGAAGACGAAGGGGTAAATTTTAAAAAAATAAATAATTATTTCCATTGTTTGGATTTAAACCGAGTCAAGAAATTCCTGCAGTCACAGAAAATCATTTGAAGCATTTATTTTCCTTTTACTTTTGCCGTGTTAACATTTAATGTTAGGCTGTGAATTAGAATTTTAATGACAGGTTGCGTTTTTGGAAAGATAAAAAAATAAAAAATCAGATCCAGTTGTTCACGTTATTCTTCTGCATTCACAATAACGCACGCTTTTCTCTCACTGCGAATTAATGTTAAAGATTGGTTCCGAACTTATTTATTTTCTTTATGCAAGACAGGAAATTGTACGTAACAGGCGGAAATGTGTTCATTTAAAAACACAATCGATGTATGTGTATGTTAGGCCAACGAACCATCCAAACATCCTAAATTATATTTATATGTCTGTTAGTTTTGAAAGATACGTAATGGATGATGTTTAGTATGCTGGCTGAAAATGTTATAGGCTGACTATGAAAGATGGGAGTCAGAGCCGTGAAACCTTACATGCTTTAATTTCAACAATTATTAATAACTGCATTGTCTGTTTTCAGGTAAACTGATACCTGACAGTTCAAAAAGACTGTTCATCCTGTTGGTCAAAAAAGTCATAAACAGCAAATATGACGTCATCATCCAAGCTAAGCTTTGGTTTGTTTTGGTTTGTTTTACGGTATATCAACCTCAATGGGTTATTTAATGCCGACAAAATTTATTTCTGGTAATATTATTTTTTCAAAAATGTATCGCTGTAATATCTTTTTAAACATGTATTGCTGGGAATAATTTTTTGTTTACAAAGTATTTATGGTACTAAAATTTATTTTTACATTTAAATAGCATTTTGCCCATTTTGCCCATAGTTGGGACTCTAACAGGTGCTATCACCCAGACTCTGGGAACACCAGCAATTAAGATGTGTTCCCACGCTCCTCAAATCTTCCTTATAAAAGGCCTTGCTGTTGGACGTAGTTTATCGTCTTACCCAGGACGCGGATGTAGTGTATAGTCATACCCAGGACGGCCCAGCTAAGCGTTTTTTTTTGTTTTTTTTTTTTTCTATTGAGGTAGAGATGATAAACTAATCAAGAAATTAGGGAAAAAGAATGGACAGTTGAAAGATATATTCACACATAAAAGCCATTTAAACTAATGACTTCTCTATTGGAGGATTGTGCTGTTGAAAGAAAACACTTTTCGCCAGTTTTCTTGTCATGATAGCCTTAGTAAGCTGGCATAGTACTCTACATTGATGTTGTGACACTGCTGAAAAAATCAATAAACACAATACTATTTGCATCCTATAAAACTCAGGACATTAATTTCCCTACAAGTGTGGAGGAGTGTTTCTACTTCATTGATTGTCTGTTTGTCTCTGACTCAAAGTGATAAACCCAACACTGATCCTGGGCTAGGTAACATTTAAGGAAACCTGACGGGTATGCATTAAACAAAGTCAGATTTTCCCTGTTGTGATCAGCCTAGTGTGCATTTGATTAGGTGTCAGAAGACGTAGCACTCACCGAAGAGAAATCTTTGTCATGCCCAATTCATTGTGTAGCATATTCTCCACTCTCCCACCGGAATATGATTTCCGCGGTGTTGGCAGTTTCAGGACGTCCAGACCTTGCGTCATTTCAAAACTCTCTCTTCACCTCCTAAATTCAACTGACCACTTTTGTAGTCACCATGTCAACATGAATGTCCTTGGTTGATAAATCATTTTTCTGCGGGTACATGATAACCCCATGAAATTAAATTCTGTCTCTTTTCAAAAGAGGTCGCTACTTGTCACTTTTGAAGTACTCCAAAGTTTACTTCAAACGTGACAATTTACAGGTTTACCTGGAGAAAAACAATGCAGTTATTGATAAGATGAGTTTTACTTAGTGCATGAAAGATTGCACAGTTCCAGCAACACGCCTCCATAGTTAGCTTATGAACTACTTAACCCACACTCAAAAAAAGAAAAACGGATATAATTTATTAGTTCAAGATTCGGCGAAAAATTGATGAAAATTTAACATATTTCTAGATAGAGTTGTTCTAAATATATACAAAGACATACCAACTGTTGTTACTTGTTTTCCTCTTACACGAACAAATAATAAAAGGAATTATTTCATTTATGATGGAATCTTTTTAAGTAAGGAATAATCATATGCATGACGGTTTGAATCAACTTCCTTCTCGGTTTTGTTATATTGACAACGTATTGGGCACTTCACCTCTGTGTAATTGGTCTCCACAATACTCTGGCTAGATCAATTTCGACTGATTAGGTAGTTCGATCATAACCATTAATCTATTACTTTCACCATTGTACCACTTATAACTTACTTCTAAATTTTAATATTCACAGCGTCTTGTCCATTACAGTCTCGAGATTTTTTCTGGCTTTTTTCCTTACTCTCCGTATACTTGTTGGAACTGAAAACATTTTTTTTTAAGTTACTGGATTAAATTGGTATCTTTCCTTTTTTTATGTTTGAGCTTTACGATATTTTCTTTCAGTTAATACGCAACACGAATATTCCCCTTTGTAATGCTTTTCTAATTCTTGTACTAAATCGATAAATGTACCTGTCTATATTTCTGAGGTATTATGTACACTATTAACATTATTCGGACTATTGTCCTCACCTTTGTCGCCATATTTATTCCAATGTTTCGGCCGCTGTACGCTTAAGGACACATGGCGCAGTGAATAAATGGGTAGGTTAGATCCAGTGAAAGGTACCAAAGAGCTGTGAGTTCAATACCTGCTTAAGGCAGTGGAGAACTTGGAGAGGTGAATTAACAGAAGATAACTAATAACTGACATCCATTAGACATGAGACGTGCCTTACCTCTGGGCCACAAAGAACCTTTCGGTAGACAAGGTCGAATTTACTGCTTATAAATTTCAATCTTCCATGAATCTCGTACATTCATAACTGCTCTGGCGTATTAAATGTAAACAAATTTTGTGGCCCAGAGGTAAGGCACGTCAGCGTAAATGACGGTTCCGTATAGGATGCAGGTTCGAATCCTGTCAAAGAACGAATATTTTCTATGAAAATTTCTCGGACATTCAGGCCGGTTAATGTTTTTTAATACTGTTTATCATACACAGAGCATTCGCTTAAATACTTGTATCTATAAATAACAACGTTAAACATAAAAAAATGTCTTTAATAAATAAATTGTCGGACCTTGTCCATTTCTTAATATATATATATAATTATCTAATGAATTTTTTTTTCGACTGAATATGTAAAATTATATAATTCAGCGTATATCAAAACGAAGAGAATTTCTGAAATGTTCAAATAGTAATCTAGACCAATAATTAGTAAAGAACTAATGTGATTTCATGTTACCCATCAAAGATCGATTTATTTCATTTACCTACCTACCTATTTCATCATCATAATGAAATTGCTATTTCTTTATTTTACTATCCTATCTATCTATCTCAGTTTATTCACTATCTATCTCTCTATCTCAGTTTCTTCATTATCTATCTATATATCTATCTATCTCAGCTTCTTCATTATCTATCTATATATCTATCTATCTCAGTTTCTTCATGATCTATCTATCTATCTATCTATCTATCTATCTATCTATCTATCTATCTATCTATCTATGTGTCCGGAAAGAGATTGTTCGCCACAGACCTGCAAATCCCCCGGTATACAATCCTCTTTATACATATTTATCGACTCATGTGACAGTATCAGTGTTTAAGAAAAATAATCAACACGTACAATGAGCGTGTCTGCTTCTTTTATGTTCAACAGAGTATATTGTATACCAACAATTACTTTTTGTAACCGTTCTCTGTAAGACTATAACTTACATTATTAATGTTTGTTCGCCGTGGGGAAACATAAAAGGTACTTATTCTTTCCAAAATATATTTTGTACTTTCACAGTAATCCACTATTCAAAAATAACCAAGGTTGAAAGAAATATTTTGGTGGTGTTATTAAATATTATCATGCTCTTATTACACCGGGTGGAATAGCAAAATTGTCTGAATCGTGTAAAAGCATGTTTAATATCTTAAAAAAATAAACATTAAACTAATTGAGTTTCTTTTTCCCAGGTTTTCCGATAAGACGTTTAGTCATTGTGACACTATTTGTGGTAAGAATCACTGAAAAGTAATTTGATTTATCCAGGTAGAAAGAGAACTGGTTAAAATCGTTTAGTATCAGCCCGAATATCTTCTCAATGGAGCAATGCCGAGAAAAAAAAAATAGATTATTCTTGCCTTCAGTAATGGTATCAACATTCATACTCTGGCTTCCATCTTCAAAGTCCATTGAAGAGCCGTTAAGAGAACGGTGAATATATTTTTAAAAAAGAGGGAGCAGCAGAGACGAAAACTGAATCATGAAGTCAAAACAGGAAGCGGGATCACCATTTTATCTTAGAGCTCAAGAGATCAATTAGGAAATATCCAACTCAGTTCATAAGAAGTTTGTCAAATGAGAGAGGAGTTTCAGCTATGACAGTTTAAAGAGCAGTGAAAAAAAAGACTTGAAAATGAAATTGTACGTGTAACGTAAGCGACACGTTGTTACTCCAGGACAGAAAGTTAGAGAGGGCGAATATAACTTTGAATAAGTTTTAAAATGATCCTGCAACACACACACACACACACACACACACACACACACACACACACACACACACACACACACACATATATATATATATATATATATATATATATATATATATATATATATACACACAAAACACATCCAAATATAATGAGAACGAAAATGATATATAAATTGTAACGTTCACAGTATATATATATATATATATATATATATATATATATATATATATATATATATATATATATAAACTTTCAATACTTCATGAGCTTCCGATTCTTGGTTATGATTCATTAATGATGAACATGCCATTTTCGTTTTTGACTATTCTTCTGTTAAACCTATCGCGTAATTATGCATCCTTATTGTTTAAAGTCCAACAGTGTTATAAAAACCTCGGAGAATTCCAGTAAGATATATTTAATCACTTCTAAGATATAACGGTGCTGATCGTAATGTAAAAGTTGGAAAGTTTGATGTAACACGATTTGGGCAATTTTGCTGTTACACCCAGTATATGACCGCCGACGCTGCAATGGAAACTTGACGCTCCTGAAGAATTAGAACAAGTTTATTACAAAATATACTATTTATACATTTGATTTATTTCACTTTTCTACGATAAGATATGTATTATTTCTTAGCATTTCATAATTAAATTAAGAATTCATGAATGTACTATCATTATGATCAGATCCGATCTACCTATCGTCTTCTTATTTGTCAGGGACAGGTATTTCCGCTAGTCAGATTTATATCTAATATCTTCTTAACTATAACGTTATACGAAGACATCTATTTTCACTATTCCACTATTTTCACTATTCCACTATTTTCAATTTAAAAAAATGTGGAAGCTATGCCACTTATTATTGCATAATTACTTTCTGAAATTCCATTCAGCATTGGCAAGTGATGGTTTATTCAAAGCTTTCAGAAGCCGGGAATTATGGCTTTTTAAAAGAGGCTTGCTGGGAGCATAAGAAGATTCCTTCAGTGCGCGTTTTTATTGCATGTCAAAAAATCTCTTCATTGGATTATAAATCGGAAATCTTTTCACAGATTCGTTTAGTATTTCATCCTCCTTGATCGGTTAGTGTTCGTGTTTTGGCATATCACATCAAGCAGTATTGGACGAATTCAAACTGGTACCTGTTAACCCTTGGAAAGAAATAATATTTCTTCGTGAAAGTCTTTATATAATATCGACGAGTCAATTATCCCAGCCCTCAAGGCATCCAGTGATATTACGTATATGAACCTATGTACTGTGCCCTTGAAGGAATCCTGAGTAATATTGGGACCTATGTAAATCACAGGGCTTGGTTAGCGACACGGACATAAATCACATTACATTTACACTTACTTTTCTTTCATCTTTCTTTGTGTTTTGTACATTAAAACGATTTATTCAACATGTAAGTTCATTGTTAATGGAGACCAACCACTGAGATTGAATTATATTTAGGGATTGTTATAGGTTAGAAAATCAAGTTCGATAATCGCACATATTTTCCAATTCTTTTATGTGCCTTATCATTTCATGACATGTGTGATAATCGCTCTCCAGAACGTCCCATGCTTTTTTGCCTGTACGTAATGATTGTACAATTACTATCCTTCCCACTCTCAATTTTGACATCCCTTTGCACAAACTCCTTAAGCAGAGTACTCGATATTTTCTTTTGACTGTTTTCAATATTTCGAGGCACGTAGTTAGAAATTTAGTTTTTAGCATGAAACCCTTGTTAGGATCTTCTCATGGTCGATGTTTCAGGTGAATTCTGGATGTCATCGTGCGAAGCATGCATTCCCAGTGGGAAACACATTTGGAAAACGGCTGAAGTTGACCCAAGCGTTTTGTCAAGTTTTGTAGACGGAATTTTATAGCAAACGTCGATGGCTGCGCTTACGCGAAGTCACAAGTCATACGTTTCAGCGTACTCACATTATACATGCTGTTTTTCACGCCAAGTAATGAGCTATCTTCCAGAATCTGTAAGATCCGCTCAGCATAGTTGCAGTACAAACAACAGGTGAGTTCTGTGGTTTTTGAACAAAAAAAAATATGCTTATATTCGGGTATCTGTCAGCACACTCGATGTAATGTATGCACCCATAAAGCAAAATCATTTAGTGATTACTAACAGAAGATTGTCACCAGCGTTCCTAATCTATGACAGTTTCAATTCGACACAAATTTATGACTGTGATTAGCTAGAAGTGGCTGAAGCATTTCGGTGAGATGAATCTGGGAAGCGTTAAAACTTGTCAGCGTTGAAAAGCTAGCAATCCGATGAAAGAGACGTTTCCTGTCTCTCGAAACGAGCGCACTTGCAATTGACAATGTAAACATGTTCTGAGAGTCTTCTTCCAATTGAATGAAGCAAAGAAACCTTACTAGGTGGTTTGGTCAAATGGACAGAGTTTACATTGGAGGGTATTACAATGTGTGGCCTTGGGTACCCGAGTTGAAATGACTCAGTAATGACGTGGTATCTATCATTTGGCTTATTATTGAAGGTCTTATATATCGCAGTGGTATTCTAAAAAAGTTATGTGATAGCGAAACGAATGATTACATCAAGCTCAACCATTTTCACGACTGACTACATAGCTTACATGCCCTGTCTTTGTCTCGAAAGCGAGTTCTGTTTTTAGCAACATGGGCCTGACACTTGACAACGAAAAGCAATACTTTTTTTCTCTTTCTTCAGCCAGGGTACGGATTTTGATTTGGCCAACGCAAAAGAATAATCTCTAACTTTGATATTGAACGCATCTAATTGAGTTTAAATTATTTTTTTATTAAAATTCCTTCACTACAATGCTCAAGAGTTCAATGTGGAGAAAGTGAAAAGCTTTCCGTGTGGGATATTGGTGAAAATGCATGACGCGAAGTAGATACTCTTTTAAGAGAGACGTTATCTTAGAATGATATTTTCAAGAGAATTTTGGATTTTACACTTGTAGAACAGACACGTAATCCCAGCTGAATTAAATTAAAATAGACTTTTTTTGTCAAATTTATTTTTTTCTTATTATGAATAATGTTCACTAATCCATTTTTATTTATTAATTTTTCCAATTTCAATTTTATATCTTATTTTATATTTTTCCATCCAAATTCGATCACAGAATGGAAACTTTTCCGGAATATATTGCATTTTTTTAAATTTACATTACTGTACATTTTTCCACATGTTGCATATATTACCCTGCTACATTTGATCTTGACTGGCGTAAAACATTCATGTATTTTATGTCAACTTGTGTCGGCGCGTTCATATCAAGATTCTCATCCGACTCAACAATCAACTCGTCCTGAGTAACCAAACTTGATTTTCTCGCTAGAACTGAGGCCCTTTTGAGTAAGGTGAGCATTACTCAGTCGATGGTATTAGACATCATTAGATTTTTATAAAGCAAGTGGTGTTGACGAGATACCAGCTGTAGTCCCCCCAAAATATTCTCCTATTCTCCTAAACTATATAACTTTTGCCTTGTTGACTCTTGCTTTCCAGTCTGCTGTCCCTGTTTTTAAGAAATCTGGAGACCATTCTGTCCCATCCTACTACTTTCCTATCAATCTTCTCTTACTCTTCTCTCAATCTTCGAGGTTTTAATCAATTCCGAAGTGGTTAAGCACCATACGACCCATGATCTACTCTCTGAAAAACAGTATGGTTTCCTCTTTACCCACCCTACCTCTGACGTGCTTACGGCCGTAACTGATTTTGCATAGAAAGCCCTTGCTAATACCGGCGAACTTAGATACGTCTAAGGCGTTTGATATGGATTGTTACGCTAGCCTTCTAGGTAAGCTTCAGAGATACGGTATTACAGTACGATTATTTGATTTAATCCAGTCATTCTTGTTAAACCGTGAAATGAAGGTCGTCCTAAACGGCTTCTCCACCAGTTACTTTCATACAAATGTTGCTGTTGCCCAAGGCTCTATCCCAGGCGCAACACTGTTTCATCAACGATCTTCCAGATGTCATCGGTTCTCAAGTAGGCATCTATGCAGACGATACTGCCATATACGCCTGTTTCATTCGTAAACCCGTCATTAATACCAAAGTTAACCTGGCCGTTGGTTTTGAAGAAGACCTCCAATTTGAGGTTGACTGGGGCAAGAAATGGCTTTTAAATCTTAATCCCTCCAAAACGAAACTGCTCTCATTTACCCACCATATACAAACCTCCGAGCCCCCTATCAGAATGGCTGATGCTCAGCTTAACGTGGGCGTTTCTCTGCGCCTTCTTGGTCTCACGTTTTCCAATTACCTGAGTAGTAAAATGATGAGCCCAAAATACGATTTGCACGTCGGGAACACTAGAATCAAACATAACGCGGAAGTTTAAATATCTAGCAAGCGTTTTGACAAAGGACAGTAAGTGCGACACTAAGATCCCTAGACGTACTGGGATGGCCAAGGACGCATTCCAAAAGCTGGGCATATTATTCCGAGACAGGAGGGGTTCTTTGGTAACAAAGAAAATAATAATCAGCTGTTACATGACTTTCGTCCTATATGGCACCGAATGTTAGACGATTTCCTCAAAGATGAAGAAGAGACTCAAGGTGACGTAGATATGGTTCTACAGAAGGATGATTAGGATATCGTGGACCGAGTGTGTGATCAACGATGAGGTCTTACAAGGAGGATTATACATAACATCATGAAGAGTCAGCTGAAATTTATGGACATATTCTGAGGAAAGTGTGTCGGAAGAATCTGATACTCACGCATCGAACAGGAGGAAAGAGAGACAAGGGAAAACAAAGCGAGACATACCTGGTGGGCTTAAGCTAGTGGATAACAGAAAGTGGTCTGGGAAAGGAAGCAGAAAGAAAGAATATGTTGACAGCTTTAGGGAATAGAAGGAGGTGGAGAGCCATGAACGTCTACATCCTGAAATGACATGACGCATAAACAGAAAGAAATAGGTGGAGCAATTATATTTAATCAATACTTACATTTACCCTAAGGAAAGTTCGTTTTCTGTGTGGCACCAGAAGTTTTTTTTTTTTCGATTGAGTCCATCATTCAAATTTGCAAATCTACCAATCGTCATTGCATTGAATGCTGCTGCCATATATGGTATGGTGCCCTGCTGTTTATCTCGAGGTTCTGGACAAAATCCAAAGACGGATTTGCACTGTTATAGGCCCTGATCTGGCATCTCAACTCCAGTAACTTTCTAACAGATGTGATTTGGTTTCCGTCTGCCTCTTATACACCTATTTTCATGACAGCTGCATCAATATAAGCGTGGTATTAGGTTTCCCATTTCGGTCCCACCCTTTTACTGTCAACAGAATTAAAAGTAACAGCCTTTTCTACTCCAACGTATTCTTCTCTCGCACTTCCCGACAGTGTAACTCCCTTCCTCTTACTTGATTCCCTGATAACTATAATCTTCAAAAATTTAAATTTAAGTCAATTAACATCTTCTGATGCCTTGATCTCGATACCTGCCATTCTCTGTCTCCGGCCTTCAACCACTCCTCTTTTCTCTTACTTTCACTCTCTGTAACCCCTTGCGTGCTAGTTGTACCCACTCTCGCTTGGGATGAAATGCTTAAAAAAATGAAATTGTTATATTAGTAAACATAGTCATTAAAAAATAAGAAGAAAATGTCTGCTGTACGAATGACAAAACGGACATTTTTCGGTGAAGCATTTGGTCCTTGAAACAGACATTACAGAATAAATATTTTTATTGATGGGATCGCATATATTTTACTAATTCAGTG
Source organism: Acanthosepion pharaonis (assembly GCA_903632075.3). NCBI lineage: Eukaryota > Metazoa > Mollusca > Cephalopoda > Sepiida > Sepiidae > Acanthosepion > Acanthosepion pharaonis. Next base: position 507,442 of record CAHIKZ030004566.1, on the reverse strand, counting down.
TCTTTTTTAGTGAATATCCATATTAAACGATATATTTATTTATTTCTATCTACCGAGCTGACAATTCGAGAAATTTTATTGGAACAGATTATGCGCTTTTCGGCAGGATGCGTAGCTGCTTTCGCCTAAAAGACACCGTCATTAGATCTGATATGCTTTGGCCTCTCGGCTACGGAAAACCTGCTGACCAAGTAATATCTAAATAGTCTTTTTAAACGCAGATTTTTTTTCCTTATTCTCGAAATATACATCTCTACTCAGTTTCGTATCCTAAAATAAACAAATTTTTTTATGAATGGAGTTTTCATTTATTCATCCGTCATATTTTATTACTTAACATTTTCTTTTAGTGGATAACAATATTTGAGTCGACGCTCTGTTTATTTAATAAACAGTATATTTATTATCATCTACCTGTCTGAATATTCATGTAATATTATTAGAAATATAAAAAGCTCTCTCTCTCTCTCTCTCTCTCTCTCTCTATATATATATATATATATATATATATATATATATATATATATATATATATGATAAAAAGGCTTAAACACTAATATTCCATGGTCATAATTTATTCCATTGAAATCGTAAATACGATCCAATTCATCAGACCTAAAGTTAAAAATGAAAACAGAAAAAAGAAAATCCGGAAAAAAAATAGAATTTCATATATATATATATATATATATATATATATATATATATATATATATATATACACACACACACATATATATATATATATATATATATATATATATATATATATATATATATATATATATATATATATACTACAATTCTACAGTACAAAGTCAAGTGCATTACAACCACTCACAAATACCCATGGGAAATCTATGAAGTCATATATTCAACCTTCGCTATGGGTTAAAATAGCGGAATAGACTGGTCTCTTTTAATATCTTTGACTATCAGCGAAGAACGTCAACTCCGATTACAAAAACTGTAGGGCATAGAGGTAATGTGATACATTAAAAATTTTTGTTCTAGTCGAATCATAGTAGAAATACCGAGTGATGTTGAGTGCTGTGGACCCATACTCGTCAGTTAGTCGTCGGGAATTCAGGGAACAGAATACAAAAAATAAAAAATAAAAAAAAAAATAAAAATAAAAAACGTCGTTCATAATTATATGAGGAAAATTATGAAAATGCAGTGACGATTAATCTAATTTTTTTTTTAAATATTTAGCGTACCTAACCACCCACATTCAGCATCTTACTCCTTATGTTTTTGTGTGTATCGCTGTTATTTCTAAACTGAGTCTCTTTTCATATATCAATGATGATCAGTAAGTTATAAGTTATTACTGTTGCAGTTTTTTATGTATATATGTACTAGTGAGTTAGCCCAAATGACTTGACTCATTTTATAGTCCACCAATAGAAGGTTAACCAATCAGAAGACGTAGAACATTCAATCCGTCGCGTATAATGGCGGCCATTTTGTCTACTCTACCCGAATGTCCAGTGCCAGCTTGTCAGGCGAAGAGATAACAGAAGGACGAACTACGCTCTGCTATTTTTACCAAAATATCCACTGCTAACCTGAACTACGCTTTCCTACTGTCTTCGAAATATTCACTGCTAACCTCTGGATTCTATACTCAAAGACGACCGTCATCATGAACAACAATTACAACTGTTATTTCCTTAAGGAATTTGTGGATTCAGTCAGTTATGGGGGAAAAAGAACGCCTAAAGTTGTATTCAAAGATACATAATCGCCTAAGAGTGATACACACTTAGGCGATCATGTATCGTTCGATACATACTGACGAGGCAGATTTTTTTCCCGCAATAGGTTGTCATTTTTTTCTGCGTTAGACTAGCTGCCATTCAAGGCTATAGACCCCGATCTATCCTGATATTTACCAATATCTCTAGTCGGGAGAAGAAGGATATTTGAATGTAAGTGAATGCAATTAAAACTGGAATTCGAACTCGGCTCTCCGATTCCTCAATCCGAGCTATCCATTACGCCACTGTTTTCCCTTATATTGAGTTTTAGCTTTTTAGAAATAGAAATATTTCTTTTTCATTTATTAGACTTCCCTACGGGAAACTGAGAAAAACTTCTTTTTTTTTTATAGTCTATCCATGTATCGCGTAGGATCTTATATTAATAAAAAGTAATTCAACAGAATATCGTGCTATTCAGCAATCAATATTTGTAAATGAATGAAACGTTTTTGCGGACTTTTTATTTATTTATCATGAATGATATTTATTCATTTCTGAGGCATGTTACTGATGGATTCTTACGCTTAAAATACGTTCTACTGTTTTGTATCTTGTGGATAACCATGTGATGTTACGTTAAATTTTTTTCGGTTGTTAGTGTGATCTGTTTAAGTGATTAATTACATGATGCCCAAGGTAGCCATTCTGTTTTGCTCTTGGTTATTACTTGCAATAGAAAACTTATCTGCTAATGGTTTCTTCATAGATTGAAAAAGTATTTAACCAGAAGTTAGGTACCTAATCTATTCTTGGGGATTTCTCCTTTTATTTTAAGATAGCTACTTGCACTTCTTTAACATCAATGTTGTTCCATTCCTGTGTCTTTCTTTATACTTCTGTATTCAATCAATTCAGATCTACTTTTATAATTGTTTTCATTTCGCCATGTCTTATTCTAAAATACTCTCCATTCTTCCTTTGATGGTGTTTTTACTATACGCTTTGTTGATATTTCGCTTTCCCTAAAGAATTTTTCCCTATTAGTTTTATGAGTGTCGTTTTGTTTATAAAATTTATTTTCACATATTTCCGTTTTCTTTGTGCTTTTACCTGGATTCGATGTTTTCCAACCTCTTACAGCTGGTACGCCATTTTCTTTTATATTCACGTTTCATTCCTAACAATTTCCTGTTTTTTCCCCCTTTTGTTACTTCATCTAATATTGAAAGTATTGCCCGTAGAACATCAATCTGTTCTTCTAGTTCTGTTTCATATAATGATGATTAACGTTTCTTTCTTTGGTTAGCTTTAGCTTTCCAAAGTTTGGCATTGATGCCACTGCGGAAAAATAATGGCTGGTTGCTTATTTCCGTCTATGCCTGTTCTGTTACGGTGGTTAGACAATTATTGCAGATAATTTCTCAGGCATATTTTTGTTCAGTTCCCGCAGAATCAACCTTCAGATTATACTGCAACTATGCTAAGTGGACCTTAGTTATACATTCTGGGGAACAGCCCGTCATCGGGTGTGATTAGCAGTTTAAATAAGGCCAGTAGGCTCATGGCTTGTGATTTCGTGCCAGCAGAAAAAAAATATATTACGACATTTGAAGCAATTCATTTTAAGTCCCTATTTGTAATATACAGTGCTTAACTCACAGGATTTTTTTTTACTAAATATTCTCTTCTCCGATGAAACGAAATTTGAAGGATAAGCGATCTGAAGCGATCTAAAATCTGAAGAAGCTTTGAAAGCTCTTTGAATTTAGCAGTAAGTACTGTCAATCATCTGTTCAGTATAATGTTCTGGGGATGCTTTCTTTTCATGGAACTGATTTCTTAAAACTTATTGACAAGACCCTCAGGGGCGAGCAGTACCAGAGAATTTTAGAGTCTTGTCTGCTCCCTTCTGCTGAAAGGGTGCAAATCGACCCCACCAAGCTCATTTTTATGCAGGATAATGCTCCCTGTCACAAATCAAAATTGATGAAGGAATATTTTGATGAGAAGCAGGTGAATTTTATGACATGGCTGCCCCAATCTGCTGATCTGAACCTCATAGAAAAAATACGAAACATTATAAAGTACAGGCTCTAGAGAAAGCAGTTGAGCAACAAAGAGGATTTGATTGTAAATTTCATATCCGAATGGAATTCAATGCTTGGAGATGAGAATTGCCAGAACCTAATCAAGTCAATGCCAAAAAGGTTGAAAAGGTCATTAAAATAAAGGAGGCCCCATAGATTATTAAATATTTCGAACTATATTACCTATTATAAATAAATTATACCTCTATTATTCATTATTTAAAGCTGTTTGGTTATGTTTCTATTGATTACTAATTGCAGGAAAGAAGTGAGTCTCTATTTTTTGCACAGAGTTTTTCCCTAAATCTCATTTATATCCAAAATTATAATTATCATTAGAATACCTTAGGGTGAGTAAACGTTTTTACTAGGTGATCGGGAAGAGTTCTTTATATTATTAAGATTAAAAATTAGTTTGACCCCAAAAACAATAGGCGTAAAAAGTTTTAAGTAAAAGTATGCGTCCTCCAAAAAGAATAGAACCTGTATCCTTTACGGTATCGTCATATAGCCTGACGTGCTCTTACCGATTTAGCTACAGAGGACCTTTTCGTTTAGCAAGGTCGATTTTACTGATTTTAAACTACAATTAACCATGATTTTTTTCTCGTACAGTCCTATCTGCTCGATGCGTATCCAAATGTAAACAAATCTGATTTTATTGCATTACGCACGTGTGTTTAATGAATTGTTCTTTACTGAACACATTTAATCTGGTACAAACGATCACATGAAAAACGAGTTCAAGGAATGCTTTTAATATATGCATACATACATACATACATATATATATATATATATATATATATATATATATATATATATATATATATATATATATATATATATATATATATATATATATATATATATATATATATATATATATAAAAAAAAAGGCTTAAACACTGATATTCCATTAAACGAAACGCTCCTCTGTGGCTAAATCGGTAAAAGCACGTCAGGCTATATGACGATTCCGTATAGGATACAGGTTCAATTCCTTTTAGAGGACGCATATTTTCTATGAAAATTTCTCGGATATTCAGGACGGTAAATGTTGTTAATACTGTTAATTATAAAGAGAGATTTTACATAAAATTGACTTTTTACATGGCAACTGCTTCAGATTATTTGACTTTAAAAATATCATTCACATCAAACAACGTGATAAAGACACGAAGATGCAAAGGCTACAGGAAAATAAAGAGAAGTATTAGACATTTGTAAGGAGAAAAGACAATAAAATTAGATTTCAGGGCGACAAAAGATGATGTTTCATTTATATTTTTGACGAATGTAGGTAAGATGGAAGCAAGAAACCGGACAAAATCGCATTAAATTTGATATGTTGGAACGACTACACATGCGCACAGCGGGTGTGCAGGAATTCATTTACTGTCTTTTTCTTTTCCTTTCCGTCATTTTTGTAAGTAAGTATTCCACATTCTCATAATAGAAGATCTGCAAGGAATGGGGAAATGTTGTAAGATTCATGGCGCAAATTTACGGTGGATGACATTGCGATTAAGGCACTCCCTAGACTTTTTCGACGAAGTGAATTATTTTCACCTTTGATGAGAGTAGCATTTTTTATGTCATAACTGTGGTCAGTCTTGTTACGGTGCGTATTGATGCCCAATGATGCACTGAAGTAAGAATCACGCCACAAGTAAACATTCTCTATTTTCTCATATAATTTCCCCAATATTGTTCTTGATATATAAAAAATAAATATCTCATATATATATATATATATATATATATATATATATATACAAAAGTGTGAAAGAATAGATGGAGTGAAAATCCACCGTTCGTAGCATTATTTTTTTTTAAACTAATGGTCTATACAAAGTAGAGAAAAATACCATTATAATATTTTTATTATAATGAATTGCAATAAAAGCACTTTACATCACTACATTTTCATGTTTCAGTACTAAGATGGTCTTTTCAGACGATGGTAGATAACTAATGAATTAGTAATTATTAGTTAGCTCCTATCGCCTGAAGAAGTACCATCTTAGTACTGAAACATTAAAGTTTTTGTGTAGTAATATAAAATGATTTTATTGTAATTTATAATAATAAAAATATAATATAAATATTATATATATGTGTGTGTGTGTGTGTGTGTATGTGTATGTGTGTGGGTAAATAAATTCCCAAAAGTATAGAATCCAGGTAGAAATCAATGTTCAGAACAGAGAAAGAATATATATATATATATATATATATATATATATATATATATTGAAAAATAAAAAAAATATTAAAAAATTAAAATCTTTAGACACACTGGTTTGTAGATTAATATTCTTTCGTTTTTTTATTATTATTTCATTTAGATTCCTCGACTGGTTTCGACCAAAATGGCCATCATCGGGAGGAGAAATATTTCTGCTTGCTGGTAGCAGTAAACTACAGAAATGAATCTTTTGCTGGAGAAAAGGATCTTTTGTCTGTATTTTTCATTTGTTTTTTTTATTTTTTTTTATCTTTTTAACATGAATCTTTTAACAATCATTGTGTTCGTCAAACAGTCACTTTTAAGTTGTTATTTGAGATAAGAGCTGGATAGATACATGCTGCTCTGAATTCTCTGGTCAGTTTGACAGTTTTATTGGACCTGGAGAGGGGATGTGTCTCTGTTTAGTGTTTGTGTGTGTGTTATTTGGTTCTTAGGGAGTGAGTGAGTATGATATGTGTAAGCGTGTGTATTGCTGTTGGTGTGTGTTATCATTTGGCTCATTAGGGAGTGAGTGAGTGAGTATGATGTGTCTATGTGTGTATACTCGTGTGGGGGAGTGTATAAGTGCGAGGCCTCCACATCTCCGTAAGCATGTCTGTCTTGTGTGGGTGAGAAATGTGGGTAGGTATTGATTTGTTGAGTTATATATTGGTACTATCTGTATTGTTAAATTTATGGTTTAGCCCGGCTGGATATTGTGTTTTTAGACGTTGTATCCACTTATTTTCATGGGACTCTAAAATCTTTCTAATGTTATCTGCTCTGAACTTTTCTATTCTCTCAATTATAGTGAATTTGGCATGGGTTTTGAAATCGTGTTTTTCCAGGCGGAAATATTGTTCTACAGGTAATAATTTTTCATGGGGAGTCGACTTAATTCGATTACGATAATTATTAATTATATGGTAGAAATCAATGTCCAGGACAGAGTAAGAATATATATATATATATATATATATATATATATATATATATATATATATATATATATATATAAATTGAGACATTCTTTAATAAACGCCACTAGAAAGGTAGATATATATGCATATTATGAAAACTGGCGTTAACAGAAGTTGCATTATCCTTGAATTTTAGCTGCATAATAATGGGTGGGGGTGCTTGTTGATTTCGCTTCGTGTACTTAATAATCTAGAAGGTCACAAAGTGCGAAAAGCGATAACATATTCTTTCTGAAAGGACATTTTCTAAAGCAGAACTTATTTTGTATTCAGAAAAAGGAGGTACAGTCTTTTTTCTAAAAGCCGTGCAAGATCAAAATTACGAACATTAATCTTGTTCAACCTAAAATTATCTTAATGTAAGTTTTCGGCATACGTATTTAAGGAAAGATATTCCAAAGTATTAAATCTGAATAGCATGGAGACACGATGGAGTAATGGATGGTGGCTCGGATTAAGGAATTAGAAAGCCGTAGTTAAATTCCAGTTTTAGTTCTTTCCATTTACTTATTGTACTTCATTCATCTCTTCTCGACCCCCTACCACCCCCAGCTATAGGAATTTATGAGAATAGAACAGTGGGTAGAATATAAAAATTTGATTCAAATCCCGAGGGCCTAGTGTGCTGACCTAGGGTGATCACGCTATATATAGGCTGTCGTTCAAGTGATAGGAGAGGAGATGAGCGCAGCCTAGCTAACTGAAAGCCCACTGAAAAGTTCATGTGTAAAAAGAATCAAATCTGTTTCTTCTACAACCCAAAGTATTTTTAAAAAATTAATCAACATCACTCTCCTGTCTAGACACCCCCCACATATATATATATATATAAAAGATATATATATATATATATATATATATATATATATATATATATATAAAGTAAACATCAACACCTCTCTCCTTTGTTTTCTCTCACACACACACACACACACACACACATATATATATATATATATATATATATATATATATATATATATATATATATATATATATATAAAAGTGAATTCGGAGAAATAGATATGAACGGAAGCTGAATATTTTCGGCACGTAAAGAATGTTATTCAAAAATACTGATGTTTAAAAATTTGGTTGATTTTTGGCAATTGGGTTGGGTCGAATATTCTATCACCCATTCTATGATATACAATTTGGGTTGGGCGATTTGAAATATCGACACTTGTGTAATTTTATGTCATATTTTGTATGAGTCACAAAGTAATGTTTAACTCAATTCTCAGCAGTAATGATCAATCAGTTTTGCTTCACATGTTACATCTAATAATTGTTATCCACAAACTAGTAATTTCTTACCCGTTTTACATTTTCCTAGAATAAAACCAAAAAATTAAGCAACATTACGTGAATAAAACTTCAAGAAAGTATTTATGGAGAAAATGTTATCCATTTTCGTAAATAAACATCATTTTTTAAAAAGATACATAATTTAAAAAAAAAATATTATTTAGATATAAAATATATTTCGCTTCATGATTCTGATCTTTGATCTTCGTTAAACAGAACTCTTCGACGAAATGAATATTCAATCTGACTGTTACGATAAAACAAGTTTTCGGGCAAATGATATTCGCTGTTATGTTCGCCTCCCGGATCTGAACTCGATGTCTAATCATTCAGATGTGCCCAACTTCTATTAGATTGCTACACATGAAATGACACATTTTTGGTTGCTTGTTGATCCAGACGTCGAACGAAGTAACCTTTTTAGTATATATAAAATTATCTTGACTTATCTTTCCAGATAATCTTTCCAATATATCATTACACATAAGCGCAATTAAAATGATTAAAATGCTACCATGTCGAGTAATCATACTGTATAAAATGGGTCATTCTACCTCTGAAGCGTTCTGGAATATCAAGGTGGCCTTAGGTAGCGGTATTGTCGAAATCAGCATGTACAGAGAGGGTTTCAGAAGTTTTGTTCGGGTGATTATATTCTTGAAAATGGGAAGACCACAATCGGTTATCAGACATGATCAATTGAATGCTTTTGTTGATCAAAATCTGAGAACTGAAGTCCGGAAACTTACATCAAACTTTGAAACATCTCGCACTTTCTCGGCACTTGAAAGCAATTAGAAAAATAAAGAAACTGGATATGTTGTTCCTCATGAACTGAATGAGACTCAGAAAAACGTCGTCTTGAAGTGTGTTCTCTGTTGCATTCCGAATAGGAAAACGAAACATTTTTGCACCGATTCATTGCATGCGATGAGAAATGAATACTTTTTGAAAGCAGTAAGTTTAGGCGAGTTTTAGCAGCAAGTAAATCACCAAATAATATCCAAAACCTCCATTGAAACCTAAAATGTTAATGGCTACTGTATAGTAGTCTTTCAAATGGGTTACTTATTATTCATTCTTGCCTCAATGGAAACAATAACAGCAAACACGTATTCTGCAAAAATTGTGTGTATGCAGGAAAAATTGAAAATGAACCATTCTAGAATTGTAACCCCAATTTTGCTGCATGACAACTAACGGCCACACTTCTCAATCAATCGTCCAAAATCTGCATCGCCTGAATTATGAAATTTTGCCTTATCCTCCATATTCACCTGATATCTTTACTACTGAAAATCACTTATTTAAATATTTTGAGCTTTTCATACAAAATAAAATATTCTCCAACAAGAAACAGGTGATCGAAGCATTTGAACTTTTTAACACATCAAAGAGAATTTTTTTTAACATGGGATCAAGAATTTAAAGGTAACGAGGAGAACAATCATTAATCAACATGGTGACTATTTCACTTAGTTATTTAACATTTCAGAAGCTTTTTATTCATTTCCTACAAAGTGCGTCTTTTCATCATTGATAAACTAATGATATATATATATATATATGAACCTTGGTAGAAATATAACATTTATCTTGCTCTAAGATTTCTTTGTACCAACTAAAGTGTCAACCAATCAACAAAAAGCGCTAAACGGGATTGCTAGACATCCTTTCACTGATAGAAATGAACTAAACCGGCTAAAATATGCTCAGCGTAGTATGTGAAGTGGGAATATGTGAAGTCGGAATATGTGAAGACGGAATATGTGAAGTCTGAATATGTGAAGCCGGAATATGTGAAGTCTGAATATGTGAAGTCGGAATATGTGAAGTCGGAATATGTGAAGACGGAATATGTGAAGTCGGAATATGTGAAGTCAGAATATGCTCAGCGTAATATATGAAGTCGGAATATGTGAAGTCGGAATAATAACACCATCTGACCGACTTTGGAGATTTTTTTTGTTTTTGTTTTGTTTTGTTTTTTTGGTGGAGAGGCTAGATAGGTAGGTTAATTAACAGTAGCAGCCTAGAACCTCCTTGTTGAATGGAACCTGGTCAGATATCACTCTCACTTGAAAACAGCTGGTGCAAGAGCGTTAAGGCCGACAACTGACGAGTACGTCGATAACATAAGTTACATTAGTCCTAATTCAAATTTAGTCAATGCGGTGGGAAGCTTATAGTAAACACCGCATGACTTAATAATAGACAACCAACAACGATACCATTGTTCACAAGTCGGCTTCGGGTACAGCATCTCACCTCAGAGAATTTGGTCATCGCACCGTAAAGCAATGTTGCTTGGCTGTCTGGAAAGCTGGTACAAGGCTAGAGTTCGAGAATAGAGAAAACCTATGATATGATGGATCCCAATTTTCAGCAAGATATTGTGTATGCTTCGTAATATTGTAGGTGGGGTGTTTTGGGGTCGGTAAAGAAGTGTTGTTCAAAAAGAGCCTCTCTACAGTTGTGTCATTCATAAAACCTTTTTTTAATCATTTCACCCCAAGCAACAAAATAAAGCCACTTAGACGCAAGGGTGAATTAATTTGAAAGAATATGATAGAAAGGGAAAACGTTATCAAAGTGAGAAGAAGAATAGAATAGGAAGTGAATAGACAAAAGATAACGATTGATATTGCATTTATATTTTTGAAGATCAATTTTGATTGGAAAGCGGGAGATTGCATGAGATTTGAAAAAGCGAGTAGGACAAGAAGAGATATTGTTAGCAGGGATTATACCGATACACTTAACCATGTCAACAGCAAAATGATGTAACCTAGCTGCGGTTAAATTCGAACTACCAATGAGGGAAGTTCACTAGAACAATTACCATGGAAATATTTATAGAAAAAGTACAGGGATATTACGTTAAAAACGGTGGGAAAATGATTGAAGACGAAATGTGATAACATTGCATATTTTTCTCCGGATTATATCAAGATTCTCTAAATACAGAGAAGAAGCCCGGAATCAGATATGATAACAATATCCAATGCTTCGACGAATGGCAAACTTATAAATGTGTTGATTTTGACAGGAAAATTGTCTAGGACGAACAGTGAACCAACTTTCTGAGCAGGCGACCTTTCAGTTGTTTCAATATTTGTTTTTCTATTCTACTCATATTAATTTTTATCTATTGAACCATTTTTATCTATATTTCTTTGCCCGTGTAAGTTATAATTTAATAGTATATTTGAATTCTTTTACAAACACTTTCAAATTTGAATATTTCTTCGTGCGTATATGTGTGTATATTTATCAATGTATGTGTGTATAATCGCTTATATGTGCATTTCATTGTAGGTATATGTAATTTTTCTTTGTGTTTTGTAGTGTCGTGGACATCTATTTCCAATTTCGTTCGCTTTTTTGCATGTTTATATATCTAAATATGTCTACGTGTTTGTGTATTATAATCTGATTGTGTATGTATTGTCTATTGCAAAATTTCATCATCCCCTGCCCATAACATCACTTCAAATGTATCTAAGCTGTAACGAATCTAAGAGCAACATTAGATTTTAAGGTTTATCCTAAGTAAATTTTTGGTCTATCAATATAAACAAAATAAATAACAAAAGATATGTATATTTTTCCACAATTTCTTCTTTAAATAAATTTATAATTTTTTAAACTTAATACTGATTAAATTTAAAATTGGTAATTTTTACTTTTGAATTTTATATTAAACTAAATATTAATTAGTAAGAATGATTTCTATTTTAGTCTAACTGTAACATTAAAGCATTAATATTTATAACCAAGGTTCGTTGTCAAGGTTTTGAATTCTCATATATTTGATTGATCATTGCAGATTATGTAACAACTTTTTCACTACCGAGAGGTGCTTGTTTGATTTGAATCTTTTAAAACCCTTTATTCTACATTCAACACCATCATTGATAAGACACCAGAAGTGTTGAAACAAAATGGCTATATTTGTAGCGATTTTATAACATATTTATGTTATAATTTTCGAATAAATTATATATATATATATAAAATGTTTATGCTATAATTTTCGAATAAATTATATATATATATATATATATATATATATATATATATATATATATATATATATATATATATTATGGATATAAGCTTGTGACCCTGGGTTTCACGCGTTTGCGATCATGAGATAGACTGAGCTTCTCTGATGATCGCAAAAGCGTGAAAGCTAAGGTCATATACTCATATCCATAAAACTTATAATGTTAGCTCTTTCACAGGTATTGAGCGATTTCCCCTAAGTACCACATATAAATTAAATTAAATTATATATATATATATATATATATATATATATATATATATATATATATATATATATCTGTGTGTGTGTACGTGTATCTGTGTATGTGTATTATATATATATATATATATATATATATATATATATATATATATATATATATATATATATATATATATATATAATTATATATATATATTAATTATATTAAGAAACTTTAAGGGTTCATAATGATTATAATTTATTTCCTCAGCATCGAAATTCGATTATTCCTCAGATCAACATTTTCATACAAATAATACAAACTGAGTTCTCTAGATTCTATCCTCCCTAGAATTATCCATATGGATTGCCAAACGCATCTTTACCTATCTCTATCCATCTCTCTCTTTCTCCCCTCTCTCTCCCCCTATATATATATATATATATATATATATATATATATATACAGACATATATATATATATATATATATATATATATATATATATATATATATAATTATATATATAGTAGTGAGAGTTAACAATAAGCAGCCGAGATCGAGACGCATTAAAGTTACTTTGTGAATCCTCACATCTACCACTTTTTCAAATCACAGCAACTGCTTATATAGCAAAAAAATTAAAAAAATCATGCAGAAGATCAAGATGGCGTTCTATGACCAAAATATTTATATTTATTTTTTATGGTTAATACTAGGTATTCAGGGGTTGATTTACTTTCGATTTATTCTTTAGGAAAGAATGACGTGTTTCTGTCATTTAATCCACATTGAACCTATGCGACAATTACACGCACATTTAGCAAACATTTTATACAGACACAATGATTATATATATATATATATATATATATATATATATATATATATATATATATATATATATATATATATATATTCATGTTCATGTGCAGAAAATCAAGATGGCATAAGTACCGAGATAATTATATTTTCTTTATCTTTATTTCTCGCTGTGTAAGTAAGTCAGAATTATATTTTATGTATACGTATTACAAAGTAAAAACTTCCGTTGTTTGTAATACTTTACTAGTTTATGGAAACCACTATAGACATTATTGGGACCATTGTCCTCATTTTTGTCGGCATATTTATTATAATATTTCTTCCTTCTTCAGGTTGTTGGAATGTCGAACTGAACCCTTTATTTCGCTCACTGTGGTAGGCTGTTCTAGACCCACGTGCCATGTTTAATGGATGTCAATTGTCAGTTATCTCCTGTTAATGACCCTCTCCAAGTTCTCCACTGCCTTAACCAGTTACTGAAATCACACTCTTTGGGTCCTGTCACTGGATCTAACTAACGCTTTTATCCACTATGCTATGTGTCCTTAAGGACATCTGTATATGAATTTTCTGGGTATTATAAATCTAATGTCTTCAGCAACCATTTTTTACCAGTGTTCATATTGCAATTTTTTCTGTTATCATTGCATTTTTTTTATCACAGCTGATATTACAATTTTTGTTATTATTATCGCTTTTCCCTGACAATTTTTATTACTGGTTCCCTTATTTTATTCATTTCTATAATTGGTCGGCTCAGGAGATTTGGGGGCCGGGTATATGTGGTTATTCCTTAAGTTTACGAATTTTCCAATGGTGTTCTTTTTCGATGATCTCGACCTGATTCCACAGAGGGCGGTGATCTCCCTTTTCTCTCCATATATGGTCAGCCACCCTGATTTTTCCACTTCCCCTCCTGTTAAAGCTTTCTGGTGTTCTTGAAGCCTTACCTTAAGGGAGCGCCCTGTCTTTCCTTTATATTTCTTTCTAACCACCTGAAGAAGGACGGAGCGTAAAACGGTCGAAACCTTGTAATAAATATGGCGACAAACATGAGGACAATAGTCCGAATAATGTAAATAGTGTAAATAATACCTCATCTCAGAAATATAGACAGATTCATGCAAACCATTTAGTAGTTGAATTTCGATCCTAGTATCAAAACATTGAAATATATATTAGTGACACAAGTATTGTAAAAGCTCAATTCAACGACCTTCCATGTGAACACACTGTATTTAGGAAACTGATTATAGAAATAAATCGATGGATGAAAACAGAAAGTTAAATAAAATGAAAGATGAAAAAGAAGTCAATCAAGAGAAGGAAAATGCAATATATACCTGTGAGTGTACATCCCCTGGGAGAGACCAAGATTGATACCATCTGAATAATGTCGTAATCTAATGAACATGAAACGTTAAACGAAGCAATAGCTTTTCCGATTCCTCTGACCCCGAGTTGTAACGTCCGATTAAGACCAAACAAGCTGCATTGCCACGACGCTACAAATCTTACTGTCTTGAAAGATGTATAAATATAAGTAGAGACAAAGACGAGAAAAAAAAACTATAATTTATTTTTTGTAACACTATCTGCAGTTTCTCGAAAAATGATCTGGTCTTTATCATATCTTGTGTCTGTGTCTGAGTATATATATATATATATATATATATATATATATATATATATATATATATATATATATATATATATGGGCTTTCCCTACCGTCCGGTCCACACTCCTCCCCTTCTCTTGGACATGAGTAGGGGCTTACGCCTTGTTTCTTGTTTAGGAAGGGGTTCCAGTTCTCTCTCTCTCTCTCTCTCTCTCTCTCTCTCTCTCTCTCTGTATCTCTCACTGTTGCCTTGTTGCCTTGATCTATTCACTACTCTTCTCCTCATCCTTTCTTCTATCACTCCTATCTGACCTTGCTCCAAATTTTCTGTAACCCCTTGCGTCCTAGTGGCTTTCCGCCTTGCTTGTGGTGAAACGCTTAAAATATATATATATATATATATATATATATATATATATATATATATTATATATATATATATATATATTAAACAAAAATTGAAAAGCTCAAAACAAATCATTATTCACCAAGATTTTTTTAAATAATTTAATTTTTTCCCTGTATGTAAAATATTATGTAACATGCTCATTTTGAAAATAAGGGCGATCAAATACTACATTACCAGAAAATAAGAGCGAAGTCTAGTAAATTTAATGTCAAAATTCCTAAAATTAGATTACGGAGAATATTTTCCAACTTAGTATTATTGAGTACTTAAAAATTATATTAAAAAGAAGGCGATCACGTCATTTTTTTTAAATTATATTTTAACCGAGAAGTCTCCAAAGACCAACAATAAATTTGGGAAAACAGATCAACAATCGTCAATTATATTGTTTTTTTTTTAAATGCATTTATCTGCAATTTTAGATAAAAATAAATAACATTTGTTTCAAATTAGATTAATGAAATTTAAATCAACTAATATTATTTAAATAATTTTTCAGAAAAAATTATTAAATTTTCGGAATATTTTTCAATACAGAGAATTACATTGTGATGAAAGACGACTAAAAATGGGCGCCAATAAGCTATTTTAGAAAAAATATATATAATTGAAAAACATCAGAGTATTTTGCGTGCAATAGTAAATTCAAAGCTAAAAATTAAAGCTAAATTGAAAGCTTCAAAAAAGCATTTTCATTTTTTAAATTATCATTTTAATCCTTGTGTATCCCGAAATAGTGGATTTGTTTGGTTTATTTTGTTTAACAGCATATCAAACATAATAGTTTATTTAATGCCGACAACATTTTTAGGAGAGATTCGTATGAATCGAATATGTATTCTTTGGTTTAGATTGGTTTGGTTTATTTTGTTTAACGGCATATCAACCTCAATGGGTTATTTAATGCCGACATTTTTAGGATAGATTCGTATGAATCGAATATGTATTCTTTGGTTTAGATTGGTTTATTTTGTTTAACGGCATATCAACCTCAATGTGTTAATTAATGCTGACAAAAAAATTATTGCTGGTAATATTTTGTTTTGTCAAAAATCTGTTTCTGGTAGTATATTTGCTTCAAAATTATATTGCTGGTAATAATTTTTTTCAAAAACGTATTGCTGGTAATTGTTAACTATTTTCCCATAGATGGGACACTAACAAGTGCTACTACCCCTGGTAAGGGTGGACCTGGGAACATCAGCAATTAGGAGTTGGTTCTACGCTCCTCAAAACCTCCTGACCTTGCTGCTGGATGTAGTTTAACGTCGTACCTAGGAGGCGGATGTAGTTTAACATCATACACAGGTCACCGAATTAGTGGCGGTTTATATGCATATATATATATATATATATATATATATATATATATATATATATATATATATATATTAGCATTTATCTATACGACAGATTTTGTATCTCTTATGTCGAGAAGGATTTTTTTTCTTAAAGGCGCTCTTCAAACTTTGCTTGATTTGCAAACCTAAGCAACATTCTTCTCGTCATAAATAAACATCTTCTCCATTATGTGCTGTTTCCCTTCAGGACATGTGCGTTCTTGACTTTCCACAACATCGTGTCACTTATAAATCTTAATTAACTTTGTCTTCCTGTTTTTTTTCCTCATAATCCCTATTACACCATCCATTTACTCATGTTCATTAAGTACGCTATGTATTTGTTTTCCTCTGTACCACTTGCCCAATATCTGAGTATCAGATTTTCCAAGCATTTCTTCCTCATTATATGCCCAAGAAACATAACTCCCTTTTTCCTGGAGTTATCTATAAGTTTCCATTTTGTTCCGCTTTTCTCCAAAACTTTGTCGGTACGCGCATGTTCGGTCCAACTTATCGTTAGCATCATTCATTAGAACCACATTTGTGTTGCTTTAATTTTCCTCATTAACTTTGAAGAAATCGTCCAGCTCTCAGTGATATAAAGGAGGACAGATATCATATATCAGTTTAGTACTATTTTCCTTGTTTCTAGTGAATTTTTCTCTTTTATTTAGTATTCTTCTTAGCTTTTCGAATCTTTCCTTTGCTATCTCAATACACGTTCGGATCACGGTGTCGCTCTTTCCGTCCTAAATTCTGCCTAAATATTTACATTTCTGCACCTGTTTGATTTTGGTACACCCGATTTGCCATTCTCACTTTGGGCTCATCTTTTTTCTCACAAAAAACTAACCAAGCCGTTTGTCTCCAAAAAAAAACCTCCAATCGATTGTGAACTGGTGCAGGAATTGGCTGGTTAACTTCAAGGACTCAAAAAATAAACTGATCTATATTACTCATCACAGAGAACCACCCCTGTCCGCCATTAGAATGCCTGACGTACAACTTCTCGAGAGCTCCTCTTTGCGACTGCTCGGTCTTAAATTGACTCCTGACCTGAGATGGAACAAATGCATTGAGTCAATAGCTTCGTCCACCGCAAGGAAAGTTGGTTCCCTGTGCCGCCCCAGGAAATTTTTTCTCGTCGGAATCGATCATTCAAATCTACAAATCCACCATTCGCATGGAATATTGGTGCCATATATGGCGCGGTGCCCAATCTGTTTTTCTCAGGGTTTTTCATAAGATCCAGAGACGGATATGCAATCTAATTGGCCCTGATCTGGCATCTCGTCTGCAGTCGCTCTCTCACAGACGTGCCGTCGCCTCCCTCTTTTACAAATACTTTCATGGTAAGCGCTCCAATGAGCTGCTTTCGCTGGTTCCCAGACTTTATGAATTTAATCGTTCTACTAGGCTGGCATTTCTCTCACACCCTTTCACTGTCGAAACTGTTAAATGTAGCCGTCTCTTCTACTCCAATAGCTTCATGTCTCGCACCTCTCACCTGTTTCCTGTTTTCCTGAATGCTAAAATCTCCAACTATTTAAATGTAATGTCAATCGACGTCTCCAGACGCCTTGATCTGCCCCCTATACTTTTCTTCATCGTTTCCTCTATCACTCCTCTTTGATCTCGCTCCAACTGCATTGCGTCCAAGTGGCTTCCCACCTTGCTTGGGGTGAAACGCTTAATAAATATATATATATATATATATATATATATTTATTAAAGACATGTATATGTTTAACGTTCTTTTTATAGATACAAGTATTTAAGTAAATGCTCTGTTTATAATAAACAGTATTAAATAACATTTACCGGCCTGAATGTCCGAGAAATTTTCATAGAAAATATTCGTCCTTTGACAGGATTCGAACCTGCATCCTATACGGAACCGTCATTTACGCTGACGTGCCTTGACCGCTCGGCCACAAAGGATCGTTCGGTTGGCAAGGTTGAATTTACTGCTTATAAACTTCAAGATGGAAGATTGAAGTTTATAAGCAGTAAATTCCGAGAGTTTAGGCACGTCAGCTTGACGGTTCCGTATAGAATGCATGTTCGAATCTTGTGAAACGACGAATATTTAATAAATAAATTGTCGGACATTGTCCATTGTCCATATATATATATATATATATATATATATATATATATATATATATATATATATATATATATATATATATATATATATATGCACATACACACATACACAAACACACACTCACTCACTCATATACACACACACATAAGGATTACCAAGTTTTTCATAACTGAAATATATATATATATATATATATATATATATATATATATATATATATATATATATATATATATATATATATATAACGTATTACCTGCATGTGACGACAGATATTGTCCGGGCTCAATATCAAAAGAATAAAGTCAAATTTACGAGTGATGTTTCAAATTTCTGCAAGGTTATGCCTACTTCACGGTGTTTTAATTCTTGACTCATCTGTATACAGCTTTTTGATCGACTATGGAATTTCTCGATATATTTTCTTCTGTGAAAATTAGCGATTAAAAGATTACCGAAAAGATAATTTTACTCTCCTCAGTTTTCACATTTATCTTCAGAAATCCAGTTTATTTTTATTTTCCTCAAAAGAAACTGTTAATCCGTCATCGTGAAACATTTGTTGCGAGAACATTATAGATAACAAGCTTAAGTTACTGAACTGTTATTATGATCTCAACCGGAAAGATGAGACGGAATTTTTAATCCTTATGCACCACCCTAATACACACACACACACACACACACACACACACATATATATATATATATATATATATATATATCACTATAAAAAATGCAGCATATTTTTTACAAAACTTATATTTCAGTATATAACTTCTTTTTTCCAATTATTTTAAATTTATGGGAGATTAAATTTTATTAACAATCTTATATGTTTCAGTGAAAATATATCTAGAAAAAATGAAGTTTTTACAGTGACTATTCACAGACAGGTGCACTAGACTGACTATCCTATTCTAAATATATTATTCGTCATATATAGGGTGACCCAAAAATCGGGAACTTTTTAACAATCCAATAAAATCAAGAGTGATGGAAGAAAAATATTTTATTCATATTAATTGAAACCTTAAAATATGCCATTTAAGAAACAATGATAGAATTTTCATTTTTTAAAAATTACCTCCTGTAGATGGCGTCCTCCTTTACGAATGCATTCTTGAAATCTGCTGTTGAGATTCCTCATTCACTGCTGCAACATCTCAACTGGGATACTGTGAATTTCATCTTGAATTCTAAATGGCGAAATGTTTACTTGCTCAAGGTCACTGTCTCGTAGTGTCTCCACTTGTTCATGTCTGGTAATACGCACTTCAAAAATTCCACTTTTTTGGGTCACCCTGTATTACTGATCAACACAATATAAAATTGTATTCAACTGATAGAATTATCCTTTCCGGGTATACGTTTTTCTGCTGATATGAAGTGGAAATATAATACTGAATAGATTTCTACGGCTAATGCCAGGAAAATTCTTTAACTGTATCGTGCTAGTAAATTTTTGCTCGACAGAATCGATCTTATAAATTTATATGTCTACCATTCTTACAGTCATTGAATACTACTGCAACATCTAGACTGGTGATTATGTTTCGTATTTACGTATTATTGATGAAAGCCAACGAATAGTCGGCAATTTTATTGGCCCTGACCTGGCGTCTCAACTTAAGTCACTTTCTTCACCACCGTAACTTATCTTCCCTGTACCTTTTCTATCAATATATTCATAGTTATTGTTCGGATAAACTTTCCTTGGGTTCTTTGATGTTATTAATTAATTTACAGTACTAGGCGGCAAACTCATCATATTTTAGTTTAAAGTACTAATAGTAAGTTCTATTTTAACTGTTTCTTCACTTCTCTCTGCTGGCACTCTCTTCCGACATTTTGCTTTCCCGTCAAATTTGATGTTGAAATATTTCATTATCAATGTCATTCATTATCTTCTGTCTTCTTAATTATTGTACTTTTATTGTTTTTTCTCCTTAATAATGTTCTCATTATTTCCAATATTACCTAATACTCAGTAAAACGTTGCTTTATTACCTTGCTTGAAGTGAAATGAATTTACAAAGGATGTTTTTTTACTGCCATTAGAAAGAATATATTCGTTTTTATATCTCTTTCTAAATTAATACACAATGTTCTATCTGATAAGGAAACATCGTCAATAAAACTTTAACTTTGGATGTATTAGTTGTAGGTTGACACCAGTTCATTCAATGTAGCGAATATGCTTTATGAACATATTCTTTTACACGCTGTTGCCTTCTAAGTCTTTCAAATATGTTGATAAAATTCAGATCTGCTATTTAGTACCTCACAAAACCAGCACATAGTTGTAGTATGAATTGATTCAAGATTTTCTACGCTTTATTTCCGTTGCAGAGTCATGAATATCGTATCGGAATGTGATAATGGAGAGTCGAGTTCAAATTCCAGTCGAGTTAGTTGCATTCATTTACGCGAAAATACTATTGAGAAAAGTATGAATCAATCTAGTATCCCCCGGATATGGGTTAAATAACAGAATGGGTCCTGTAATTCGGCAACCATTCTACCGCAGAAAAACAGTAACCTACTGTGTTAAAATCTAGTCTTGTCAGTCATAAATCGAAAGTAATATGATCGCCCAAGTCTATATGACACAACCAATTGATCCAGTAAAATTCTGGGTTGTTTTTCGGTTAGTAATATATTTAGTGATATAGCAGTGTATCTCAACGACACATGGCACAGTGTATAAAGGCGTTAGTTATATCCAGTGACAGGACCCAAAGAGTGTGAGTTCAATACCTGCTTAAGGCGGTGGAGAAATTTGAGAGGGGATTTAACATGAGATAAATGACATCCATTAGACATGGCACGTGGAACTAGAACAGTCTACCGCAGTAAGCGAAATAAAGGTTTTAATTCGACATTCCAACCACCTGAAGAAGGCCGGAGCGTACAACGGCCGAAGCGCTGTGATAAACATGGCGAGAAAGATGAGGATAATAGTCCGAATAATGCAAATAGTGAGAAACGCATCTTTTGCATAAATAACTTTTATATTTTTAACAAAACATATCTTTGCAGAAATTGAAACCGCATTATACATGGTTAATCCCTTGTGAAAATTAATTGAAACAACTGCTCTAGTTTCCTTTCTTTCACCATACGGTCAGATTAGTATATTTGTAGTAGTGTGCATATGAATCTATTTTCGGTGTCTACGCTGAAAATTGTCTGGCCTTGAAAATTAATGCGTCATCCATGATTGCATCAAATTTTTATCCCGTCCAGACACTATTGTCTCGACTGTCGATTAGTTGTTCTACAGCCATTATCTGCGATTGACGTCATTCCAAGGAAGCATATGAAAATTTTAACACTGCTCGAAAACAATGGCAATCCTTAAAAGTGAGCAAATCAAAGTACTATAGACTGGCATGAAACTCTCCTGATTTAAATCCAATCTAGAATCTGTGGTCAATCTTCAAGGAACGACTTCGTAGAATGAAACATGCGAAGTACTAAAATGTGCCCTGAGTTATGTTTTATTGGAAAAATACACAAAAAAGTAAAAAAATAAGCGAATTGTTCGATTTGTTTAAATTAATTTTCACATTATTAAAATAAATTTATTCATAAATAATTTTCTATCGTGAGTAGAAATATGTTTACATACAGACGTATGTCAATGCGTGAGTGCATCGTCTCGAATTGGTTAGAGTTTTGTCAAAAGGAGAGTCACTTTCTCAAAGACACTCTCTCGTGCGACGACTATTGAAATTTCCAAAATGTACAAATGATCTATAGTAACCTAATGTTTAGATAAAAGTGACGTGCGTCTGGAATCTTGATGTAAGCGTGAACGACTTTTCGTAATTTCAATATGTTGACATATTTCCAATGAACTTGCTGTCCTCGAGGCTCACACTGAAATTATTACATATGAACCATAAAAAATACATATATTTACGAAAGGAAAAAGACGTGAAAACAACCTTCCAAGAGCGAAAGTCGGCTATGTAAAGACAGTGTCCATCCGGTGTATTGGGAAGTGACGCAAGTAACAAGTGGTCCACTGTAATATTCTTTCGCTCTCGTTGTCTCTCTCGTTTGTTTGCCAAAGACAAACAGGACATTCTGACAAAATCGACCCTAAGGCTAAGTAAAGGGGAACACTCTACAAAAGTATCCCGGAAGGGTACACATACCAGATCAATATCACCATGTGAAAAAGTGCGTCGCATGTAATTTGATATTCCATAACCTTAGGTCTCCTATATGATCCGTTAACCGACTTGAGTGTTAATCATATTCGGTAGATATAAAATTATATGGTTTTATCTTGATCTTCCTAGCAGGTGTTATCTTTTTATAATAATATTCATCCTTTACATGGCCCTAGAGTCATTCGAAGCAAAAGTTACAGAATAAGAAGCACAATTTATGGCGATATTTGTGGAAGATCAGATTAACCCTAGATTTGAACGGATTAAGATTGTGGTGAACGAGGAAGCATCCTCTTGCGAGTCAATTTCAGCAAAGTTGTTCGTGGGTAGAAACTGTTCGAGTAGAACTTATATCTCACCAATGAAATACAAATGGAATGAGTTGTTCGCTTCCATGTGGGTCTTAGACGTGAAGGCAAGAACTAGTGGAACTAATGAATGAAATGTAGGGTGGAAAATAATTCATAACCCACAAGGACGCGGATACAATCTGGACATTGTAAAAACTGGAAAGTGAGGAGTGGGCGTCTTCTGCCCATTTAGGGCAGCAGTATTCCATCTTCGGGTTGATCTGGTACTTGTAAAAGTAAATAATGTGAATGATACGGTATATGAGACTATACATTTTCTCAACATCAACGATGAATCAAATTCAAGTGCTGCCCTTGATGTCTGATTTGAGCTGATATTCACTATCGATAGTAAATTGGAGATTATCACAATAACGCGAATGTTTACTTTTATTACAGTAATTAATGGTCTATTTGTTATTATCAATGACTACAATTACAAAAGATGTCCGCCTTAAAACGTTAAGGCCGACTTACCTTTTGTGTTTTTGCTGTATGAAATACAATATTCGTTTTACAAAACACACACACGCACACGCACACACAAACACACACATATATATATATATATATATATATATATATATATATATATATATATATATATATATATATATATATATATAGTTAAATTCCCAGATCAATTCTGTGGACAAGACAAATTGGTATAAAATGCCAATTGAAAAAAAAATCTTAGATTTTGCCGACGCGTTTCGTCTTCCGACTTTTTCAAGGCAAAAAAGAAATCGAAATGTCTTCGTTGGTATAGATACATTAAAAAATCCAAATTTAAAAGATAGACACTTCTGTCTAAGCCTTTTTCTGGTTAATACAAATTTCCCTTCTATGAAGTGATTTTTTTTTCCATGTCGACAATACAGTTAAATTCCCAGATCAATTCTGTGGACAAGACAAATTGGTATAAAATGACAATTGGAAAAAAAAAAAACGCGTCGGCAAAAATCTAAGATTTTTTTCCAATTGTCATTTTATACCAATTTGTCATATATATATATATATATATATATATATATATATATATATATATATATATATAATATAACATATTATTTTAAGCTATGCTATATTTGTGTGTTAATGTGCTCAATAAAATAGATAAAGCGTATGCTAAAATAAAAGTTATTAGTGATATAAACATCCAGCAGCCACATATCATATATATATATATATATATATATATATATATATATATAAAAAATGGCTTAAACACTAACATTCCATGGTCATAATTTATTCCATTAGAATCGTAAATACGATACAATTCATCAGGCCTACAAATTCAAAAAGAAAACAGAAAAAACAACTCCGGAAATAAAAACAGAATTTAAAGCGAGTGTAAGTATGAGGGTGTGGGACGAATGTTAGAGCTAAAGAGAGGGGTAACAGACTAGAGAAGGATGGAGATTAAACCTTAACAGAGAGAATATTAGGAGAGGTGAGTGGAAGGGGTTTAAGTAAGAGAAATATGAATGTTGTCGGATGTCTAATGCATAAAGATACACACATATATATATATATATATATATATATATATATATATATATATATATATATATATAATACTTAATCCGCTACTCAGATTTTCATGCAATTGCGGAACTACGGAACTAAAATATCGTTTAACATATTGTCGCTATTAATATTATATTATCATATTATACTGTATTACATTTAATCTCCGTCGATTCTGTTATTGAACTCTCAGTCTACTTTATATTTTAAGCTTTTAGGTTATTTTAATGTTCCGCTTTTATTCTTACAATATATATATATATATATATATATATATATATATATATATATATATATATATATATATATATATATATATATATATATATATATAAATTTGATTGAAAATATGTTGTTTTTTTGTGGGGTTGTTTAGGTAAGAATACATTTTATTTAAGTATGATTTGAAATATTTTTACTTTTAATTTTTAATATACTATATTTCTTTCAAGAACAATTAAATGTAATTAGAATCCCTTACAGTTTGTAGAATAATTATCACATCAAGTATATTACGAATTTTTTTAAAAATTTTATATTTAAATATTACTAAAGTAAAATTTTCATTTCTCCAATTTAGTAGACTTTATTTAAAAAAAAAAAATGCCGTAAGAATTTTAGCCGTTATCAATATAATTTAAAAAAAATGTAGACGACAGGCTTTTAACGGAAGTTAGATTTCATTGAAAAATGCATCTCTTCCCACAACCCAAACGTAGCAATAACTGATACATTAAATTATAGACATATTAAAAACCCAGCCACCCCTGTCTAGAAAAATAGATTTATCTGTAACCTTGGAAACATGAATTTTGTTTAGCTGTGTATTTAAAACCCAGTAATTTTAAAAAGTTACTCCAAAATTCGCCTGAGGATGAAATGGAACTAATGTCTTTAATTTAATCACAAAATTAAATTCGTGGCTTTTAGCTTTCATTTTTTAAACATGGTTAGAAATGTGTAACGAAAAAAAACATATTTTAAATCAATTAATTTATAATATTAATGCTCTGTAAATTTACATTGAGCACTATTTTGTAAAAATTAAAATATCTATAAGAACACCGAATTATATATCTTGCTGTTCTTTCTTTTTATTTATATACATATATATATATATTATAATCGAACATATTTTAGTGGGTAAACAATGTTATTATGTGTTATTTTTAACTCACGAATGTCATTCACTGGCCTATTATGTCTAGATTAGACATAATCTCTGACACTATAGAAATGCATTCTATCTTCGTCCGTTTCCGAACATCCTTGGAGATTTTAATGCTCACCACGAATTCTTAATATTTTAATGTCAATGGTGTTGCTGGTATTCAGACATTAAGTTTTTCCATTGCTCAGTTCTTTACCTAAATTGTGTAGAATTAATTACTACCCGCCGTGTTTGAGATTACCTACTGACGAAAACGTGTGACCCCTGTCTCGTATTCTATCCATTATTCATAGCCACCTCTTATATAGCCAAAACACGCTGCTAACAATCTAGTTGATATCCAATGGTCAAACTGGTTTTATTTCATTTTTATAATTAATACTGGATATTCACTGGTTAATATGATTCTAATTTTAGCATTAAAAATACTTTTCCTTACCAAATTTATGTCTGTTTAGTCTTCAAGACGGAACGAGCTATTTGATTTGCTTTAAGCCACATTGAACTTATGCGCCAATTACCCTCACATTCAGGAAAGATTTAAATATGTCTTAAATAATATTTCATTGAGTAGAAGTAGAAATGAATTTTACCACACATAACAGCTCGTAACTTTGCTAGTCGATGAATATTGGAAACTGAATTATATTAAAGCTTGGAGGATATTGCGTGAAAAAAGGGAAAATATATTATTACAACACGGTCAATAGCTTCTAATATACACTTATTCATGTGCAGTTTGTGCAAAAGGCTTATGTTTGTGTGTGTGTGTGTGTGTGTGT
The DNA here is from genome assembly GCA_903632075.3 of Acanthosepion pharaonis. NCBI lineage: Eukaryota > Metazoa > Mollusca > Cephalopoda > Sepiida > Sepiidae > Acanthosepion > Acanthosepion pharaonis. The sequence goes on along the minus strand of CAHIKZ030004566.1, from coordinate 480,549 downwards.
GTGTGTGTGTGTGTGTGTGTGTAGATATGCGTATTTCTATGTCTGCATAACCTTAGATATCAGCGAGAAACCAGAAAGTATGTATGTAAATGTAACCATAGAGTTATATCTACAGATAGGGAGCATATTAAATTTTGGAGGGGATATGAAAAATTAATAAATTAGAAAGCGTTCGCATATTACGACTTGCTGAATATTGCCTTGAAACTAATATTTGAAACGTTATTGCCCTGGTTAAGAATCGCTTCTTTTAGCACACCAAAAAGTCACAGCTTTTTCACATTTAAAACAAGCACTTTTAAAAACCTGCTCATTTTTTTCCGTCCAACATAAAATATGGTTTGTACAATCGGATGACTCCGATATAAGTACCTTCAGCTTCTTACATTTTCACTTTGTTAAGTAATAGATTCAGACTATAATATTTAGTGGCAGTGTATTCTGGCTCAGACGTTCTGAAGCTGACCTTTAATGTCAGGTGGTATACAAAACAGTGATGTCGAGTTTGATTGTCTGAGCCGAACGTGGGAATGTCAGGGAGATAGAAAGTGATTTCAGGGAGTTAAGTTTTACACGTCGAAGAATGTAGACGTGTTATTTTCGCGTATGGAACTTGATAGAACGAACCTACTGGCTAGTTAGAAATGTGCACGACGACGTGTTTAATAAAACAGATAAGTTTTCAAATTCTCTTTGATGATGTCTCTTTCATCTCCGGTCCGCGAAAAAATCAACTAGCGATCACCCGGCCGAGAGCAGAAAGAGGGGGAGGCAACTTCATTATGATCGCTTCAAGACCTTCAACTAAAAGACATCCACAATGCGAGAGGACAACTTGTCATCGTATACAAAAAAAAAATAACATTTTTTAAATGTTTTTAATTCAATTAAATACTTAATTACAGATTCTTCCAAACCTGATGCATAGGGACCCATTAATTCCCGCCTTTCAATTTGTGAAAGGATGAATATTAGTTTTTTATAGTTTACAAACAAGGATCGAAGATTCAGAAACAAGAATCTACAGGAATTTATCTTTTTAACAAAATAACTGATGTAAAAAGTCACAGAAAAAAACAAATGTGCAACGGAATAGCGAAAATATCTTCTAGAAACTAAGCAAAGCATTAAAATCACAACATTTTCTGTTCGTTACAAAAAGAAAAAAGTGTACGGAACTTCTACACGGTATGGTGGATAAATTTTCGTCTAAATTATGCAAAAATAAAAATAACACTGACATTTCATTTTAACAGATACCAAAATTACAGAAAAATATCTTTAAATACTAAGGAGTAAATTCATTCAATAAAATCGCGATTGGTTTCAACTACGGCCTTTAGACGACTTTTGAATCTCCTGCATCTATTCTGTGTGGTCTCCTTATTTAAGTTGGTGAATGCTGACCTAATCCTTGCCTTGTATTCATCTTTGATGATACAAGGAGTGTTGTTGGTCTCTCGTTCAACTGCGCCCTCCAAATAATAATCAAGGAGTTGAAGCCTGAGGAGTAAGGTGGGCAGATGTAAGCGATGATGGGATCTCAGAAATTGTCTGACGACCATGACTAGCTTCTCCTGCTTGTGTGGCATGGTGGAATCCTGTTGTCAGACATATTTTCTTTCAGAAGCCCCTCTCTGAACCCATGATGGTACCTCCTCCTCAAGGAACTCGATGTAGGCCTCCATGTTGAGCCTGAAACCCTCACTAACAAATCCAGGTGTTCTTTTCTTATTATAACGATAAGAGTGAGATTTCCGAGCTGTCGTATCTTCGTAACCCTCATTAGACACACCCAACTCTTTCCAGATTGACACCCAAGCACACTGAACTGTCCGTATTGGAGTAGCACAGCAGGCTGTTTCCAAATTCCTGGCAAAGTGAATAGCGTCATGGTTCTCTTTTTTTACAGACAGTTGCCAGTTGATCATTCTATACTGTGCAATCTACAATATACAAAAACAAGCAACGCGCATGCGTGAAATTACAAATATAAAATAGCGACAATTTACTTATCTCACCCTGTATGCCATAATTTTTCACCTACATTTGGATGAATGTAGACAGTTTTTATAGACGATTCCTAAAGTAATAAACACATCATTCTACCGACGTATTCACAGAATACCATGGATTAAAAATATGAGCATATGGGAAGATATAAAGAACGTGGAAATTTCAAAAAGATTTTAAAATGTCTAATTTAAAAATTGTTATGAAATCAAAAAGAATTAGTTCAAATTTATATGGTAAATTACTCCCAGTAACGTTTAACCTCACCGACTATATTGAAAGTTGATGGGATAGATAAAAACAGTTATTAACCTGCCTCGAAAAGCTAAGCAACGTATTATGAGACAGAAAAACTTCGTTAGAAACAAAGAACAGTTTACTGAACTCTTACGTGATATATGTTCATTGTGTGGCAGGGAATGCTAGACGATCTCTTCAACGATGAAGAACAGATCTGAAGCAACAGAAATGTTGTTTTACAGAAGGATGTTGAGGATATCATGAACCGAATATGGTAGCAACGTCGAGATTTTAAAGAAACTTGAAACAAAACTGACATTTATACTTTACATCACGAAGATATTTCCGGGATGCCTTATTAGAAAGATGGGTTTGGAAAATATGATGTTCGCAGGAGAGATTGAGGGCAAGAGGAAAAATGTGCATAACAGAATTGATGAGATTAAGTAAATGGATAGGGGAACAGGTTTACGGAGAAATAACGAAAATACACATTTTTAAAATATTCAGAGGAGAGGAAATGTTGGAGAGCCATTATCGTCTATGGCCTGAAAGGACACGGCATATAATAACGAAGATTGATGTCAGTGCGGGGAAAACATTGATGGGAAATGGTCAAAGGTCAATTAGAGCTAACATCTTCAAAGTTCACAGCAAATAGAAGGAATGATCTGTCTATATTTCTGACATTAGATATTATGTCTATTTAATAAATATGGCGACAAAGATGAAGGCAATTGTCCAAATAATGTAAAAAGGAATGATATTTAATAACTTATTTTTTAAAATAATTATACAATACCGAATTTGGAAACTATTTATTAATACCGCTTTTTTGCATTTTTATGTACGTATAGCATTATTTAAAGAATTAAAAGGCTACTAATGAAAAGATTCGCAACTGATAAAGTTTTCAATTTCCCTGAGGTAGACATTAAACGCATTAGATCGCGATAACTTCTTTCTTTCTTTCATTTTTATTGTTCTTATCTTTCAGCCGTACTCTAATCTAACTTTTTCATTCATCTTTCATCGCAACCAAAACGGAATGGTTCATTATTTATCTGAGGTAATTGCAGAATCACAAGCAATACTAATTAACTTCAGAAGGGGGAAACAAGGGAAGCTATAACATATTTGCCTATTGACGCGATGTAATATAGTGATTTTCCAAACGTAGTTTAGATGTGACACAATGCCAAATGTAGGGGGCACCCAGTGAGGATCGAACTCACTACTCAATCGTAATTGTTCTAGCAAGACTAGCTTGCTAACCATTACACCGCCTGGAGGTGCCCAAAAGCGGCGTAATATAGTCTGACTTAGAAATCTGGTTGGACTTCAAAAGATACATATCAAACATTAGTGTACTGAATTGACTGCGAATTATATTTTCGGTAAACATATCTTAGTGCACATCTTATTATAAATTGACTGATTTAAAATATGGTTTCTTCGCTACACAGGAATTACCATGTTTCAAAACCCGAAGCTAAAAACTTCAAATTTAATTATATAATTAAATAAAAGCATTAGTTATGTTTCATCCTCAAGCGAATTTTGTATAACTTATTTTTAAGTTTACTGAGTTTTAAACACACATAATTAATAATTTCTTCTTTCCAAGGATACAGAGAAATCCAATCATTTAGACAGGGGCGGTAGCGTGTTCATTTTTATTAACTATTATTGTATCAATTGTGAGTTACGTTCGTAAAAGAGGTTAAGTTTATGTTAAGTTTAGGGAGGATAGGGGTGCATTTTTCAAGGAATTTTTGACATCCGTTCAACGCATGTCGTCTGTTTTATTTTTTTATTAACAAGAAAATTTATATATATATATATATATATATATATATATATATATATATATATATATTTATTGAGAGAAAAAGAGACTTTTTGTCTGTTTCCCCTCTAATAAACATGAGCCATGTCAGATTGATATAAGTTTCCTATTTGTTCTTTATTTTAATATCCTGTGGGATTTCGATCTATATTTGATCTGCTTTTGATATTTAAATCATATATATATATATATATATATATATATATATATATATATATATATATATATATATATAAAAGAAAGAAAGAAAACAGTAAGATATATAATACGGTGTTCTTATAGATATTTTTATTTTACAAAATATTGCTAATATAAATTTACAGAGCATTAATATTATAAATTAACTGATTTAAAATGTTTTTTCGCTACACAATTCTAACCATGTTTCAAAAATGGAACCTAAAATCTTCGAATTTAATTTTGTAATTAAATTAAAGACATTAGTTCCTTTTCATCCTCATGCGTATTTTGGAGTAACTTATTTTTAAAATTACTGGGTTTTAAAGGCACTGCAAAAATTCATATTTCATGTTTCCAAGGATACAGAGAAATCCATTCATCCAGACAAGGGGTAGTTGCGTATTCATTATCGCTGTATTTTGATGTATCAGTTATTAGTTACATTTTGGTAGGAGTAGGGATGTTTTTTCAATGAATTCTGACATCCGTCAAATACATGCCGTCTAGATATTTTTTAAAAAAATTATTGTTAACGGCAAAAATTCTTACGGCATTTTTTTTCTATTTGTGTACTTAAAATTTTTTGGTGGGGTTTAGGTTAGAATACGTATTCTTTAACTACGTTTTAAAAAATATTTTCACTTTTAATATCCTATATTTCTTTTTAAAACAAGTAAATGTATTAGAATTACTTACAGTATGTAAAATTATTTCCACATCAAGTATAAGTATGTATATTACCAGGTCACAATTTTTAAACTTTATATTTAAATATTATTTAAGTAAAATTTATGACAATGACGGCAAAAATAGCTATTTCATTTCTCTGATTTATTAAACTTTTATTTTTTTATAAACCTAGTAATATATAGTTTCTCATGTAAGTACAAAGGACATGGGTCATTCAGTGGCTTACATCTTCTAGCTTTTCATATTAATTTCATTTTACTAACATACTGTGTGTATATATATATATATATATATATATATATATATATATACATACACACACACACACACACACACATACATATATATATATATATATATATATATATATATATATATATATATATATATATATATATATATATATATATTGGCTCCTGAAATATCAATTTCAGTTGAGCTCTCTGGGGACGAGGTGTGGGTTGGTAAACAGTGACTATTATAGCTATATAGCGAGACTCTTCGCAGATGCGAATTGAGTCACTGTCGGTCACTAGGCGTGTTTCTCAAAATAAAAATACGCTAAAAAATCCACTTTCATCCCTACCGTGCGCCGACGGCTTAATAGTTAGAATCTCCGACTGACACCAATTCAGTCGGGTTTCGATCCTACCTAGAGGCAACCAGATGTCTAGCCACACTGATGAGCTGCGAAACAGTCAGTCTGTGGATGACGTTATATATATATACATTTGTGTTCATGATTGTTTATTTATATAATCTAATAATTTTATGTTTCATTCTTTCATATTTTTTTTTATTTTTTGAGGTTTTTCTGTTAGACATTCTCGTCCTTTGAACTATGTGTATGATCATTTGTTTCCTGACATGTGGAAATTTTTTTTAACATGCGTTTTTATGTTGTATTTGCCCTATTAAATGTTTTGTTCATTACGGGCGGATAACTCGTCTTTCCTTATTCGAATTCAGTGTTAGTGTATCAATGGCTAAACTAAAGCTGATATTAGTACTCAGTGTACATTAAAGCATTATTCTTCCCAGCAGTAAATAGCAGGCAAATTATTGTTGTGCCTTATAGAAGATAGCAATAAAGATATACTTCATTCTGATAGCGGATTTCGAACAAAAAAATAATGCGTTTTATATAATTTTGTCGGATTTTAATTCAGTGCACGACTTAAAGTGAATAAAGTCTAAAGTTTATTTTTCCCCTTTTCGACAGGAAATGACGCCAGTTATCGTCTCAGTGATGCAAACAGTTCAATCATGTCGAACAGGAGTATGTAGATGTTCAGTCTGCTCAAAAAAGGACAAGAGAAAATGTTAAGCAATTTACAAGTCATTATTGGGTCGATTCTGCATTTCTTTGACAGGGCGGTCACGTGGTTTCTCTCTGTTTCTACTTCTCGCTATACTCCCCGCACCCACCCCCGCACAAACACACATACACACACATGCACACACACATACACACATGCACACAAACACACACACACACATAGATAGATAGATAGATAGATAGATAGATAGATAGATAGATAGATAGATAGATAGATAGATAGCTAGCTAGCTAGCAAGCAAGCAAGCAAGGTGGCGTAATAAGTAGCTGCTCGGATTGGGGAATGGGAGAGCCGATTTCGAATTCCAGTAGAATCCATTACCTTCACTTACGTGCTAATAACCTTGGGAAAGGTATGAATCCTCTGGTGATAACTTAAATCGATTAAATTCTCTGAAAGATATCATATTTATATACGCTACATAAAAAACTCTAATTATTGACGTCAAATTTAAAATGTTTCACTCCTAAAAACTTAAAATTGTGAGAACATCTGAACTTAAATTGTTCGATTTTGGTACAATTATATTCTTCACGTTGTTTTGGAAACTGGCTTTTTTGGTTATTTGGTCGGATTTACGTGTTACTTCATCAAATATCCATTTTACTCTCTCTCACACTATTTCTGCCTCCTGATATATATATATATATATATATATATATATATATATATATATATATGTGTGTGTGTGTGTGTGTGTGTGTGTGTGACACTATTTAGGTTGCTAGAAAGAAAGAAGAGAAAAGAAAGGCGAGAATTAAATTTAGGGGTGATAAACCATCAGAAAAAGGACACTAAGCGATGTTATCCTTTTTAACAAAGAAAAATGCTAAAGGTTTTATTCACATTAGCGAGGAAATTAGGGTCGCGGATGTGTCGGATTTAATTTAATTCATGACGACGCACCGAATAAGATATATCCAATTTGCCCATGGCAATGGTAAAAATGTCAAATTGGACAAGCGACCTTCCGCAGAGTGCTAGGAGATAAAAATTAATTAGGTCAAGCTTGACCGAAATCAAAATGTCCGTTGAACCACCTACATGTCATTTGGGAAAAACACCTGTTTATTGTCTAGGCTGGCTATGATAGCAAAATTATTTTATCAGAACGAATAATTGGCACCAATTTGCGATACGTCCAATTGACCACCCACTTGTTTGGCGAAGGTCCCGAGTGAGGAATTCCATATGAAATTCGGTTAAGATAAGAGTCTAAGGACTTGTTGTCGGGCAGAAGAAAGGAAAGAAAAAGGAAGATAATTTTTTTTTCTTTGAGCAAGATTTATTTAAACCGAGGCCAGTCTGTATACACCCACACTACTGGGCGCCCATTGGCTGAATGCTGGCGTGAGCGGCAGGCGAAAAAACAGAACAAGAAGGAGGGGAGGCCTGTTGACACCCCCCGGAAGGGAACGGTATGAGATGCCACTGTGAGAGAGAGGGGAAACCCGTTGACACCCTCTGAGGGTATGGTGAGATACAAATATGAGAACAGAAGAAGGTGGGAAGACGAAAGACTTCCAAAAATGGAAAATAATAAATTTTCCTGACCGAAAACAAAGAAGTGGATTGTGGATTTAGAATTATCAAGGAACCTCAAAACCCGACAAGCCCACCCCGGTTTTGGAGGGCGTCCATATAAGCCGAGTCGCAGCGAGTGAAAGGCAGTTCCAGTTGAGTTGGCAGTTCGAGTTAAGTTCGCAGTTCGCAGCTGAGTTGGATTGAGTTGGGCTCGCCTCGCAGGAACCTGACTGAAAGATTCCACGCAAATCACGACCTCAACTTCCCCTTGATTAGGCTGACAAGGAAAAGGCCGCATTTGCGTGTCACCTGGGACTGTTTCAGTTCAGGGTGATAATTCTGTTTAGTAATGCCCCGGGAATCTTCCAACAGCTAATGTCAATAGTGTTAGAGGATGCGAGAGCTTTTGCCATGGCATATTTAGATGATATTTTGATATTTACAGAAACAGAAACAACATTTTTTCCATCTAAAACAAGTGTTGGGAAGGTTAAGAAAGCACGGCTTAAAATTGAAATTGTCGAAGTGTCAGTTTCAGAAGGAGGAGACTAGATATTTGGGCTTTGTTATAAACGGAGATATTAAACCCGACATGGATAAGGTGAAAAGCCAGAGAAATGACAGAACTTTTGACAGTGAGACAGGTAAGAGGATTTATAGGAGCTATAGGTTACTACCGACGAATCGTCCCTATTCGAGAATTGCCATACACTTAGTAACCCTGACGAAGATATACGCTAGGTTCAAGTGGACAGAAGACTATCAACGGGCATTTGACACCTTAAAAGAACAGTTGACAGACTGCTGACATACCCAGACCTCAAAGCCCATGGTACTATACACTGATGCCATTGAGCAGTGTGTAATCAGTTCTTACCCAGCCGTGTCCCGATAAAGAAGGACCAATGCCAAAACATACCAGAGGAGGTACATATACATTCTCTCCCAAGTTCTCAGAGAGACAACAGAGATGGCAGTGATAGAAAGAGAAGCATATGCTATCATGTATGATCCAAAATATGGACTATTACTTGAATGAAGGTCTTTACTATAGAAACAGACCTACCAGTACCCTACTGCAGGCAGAATGGACAACAATGAGAAGATTCAACAGTGGGCGCTTCAGAAGTGAACCACTGTAAGATGAGGTATTTGGCAGGGATTTGCAATTTATTCTCAAGAATACCGAAAACAACTGGAAGAAAGATCTGTAAAAGTAGAGCAGGGGTAGATGAAAAGCCTATAGAATCTAAGAATTAATAAATCTAATAAGCTAAAAGATCGCCCTATGTTAGAATCGGACGCGGATACAGATAATAACCGATCCCTACTGGATAGAGAAGGAGAAATGGAAATAGCCGCACTTAGAGAAAAGGTGGAGGCAGGAGACCCCATCAAGTATGCCATAATAGAGAACATCTGTATTATCTCTCAGTAATGGATGAAGATCAAGCCCAAGTTGTATGTGCTGGTTCAAGTTTAAGACCAGAGATATTGGAACAGTGCCACGTTTTGGGTCACATGGGAATTGATAGGACATGTGATCTAATAGGAAGAAAGTACTATTGGCCCAAACTGTACGGAGAGGTCGCTAGCTATGAGCTGTGTATTTACTAGTCGCAGAGCAGAAGACATAAATGGCACCAGTGGAGAGATGAGTGCCGAATTTTCCTTCGAGAACGTGAATGGATGTATCTTGACCATATGGGGAAACTGCACCAGGAGACAACTATATAGTGAGTTTTGTCGATTGGTTAACAAATTGGCCAGGCATTTGCAGTGCCAACAAGAAGGCCAGAACTGTGGCCGGGTTGATAATAAGTGAAATCTTCCCAGGTATGGCGCTCCAGTGCAGTTGGTAACTGATAGTGGCACAGAGAATATACATGTTCATAATGAGAGAGTGCAGCACGTTTGAATATAGTGCACGTAAAACATCTCCATATCAAGTAAAATGGATAAGTTTCATATTGGGAGATGTGTTGGGTCAGAGAGAACACTGGAAATTGATTTGTATTTGATGCAGGCTCTGGCGGCCATGAGGTTTAGCGATAAACGAAACCTCAGAGTTTCTCCTTACTTATGTTGTTTGGCAGAGACGTTCCTGCCTGTGGATAACCTGTTTTCGACCCAAACAAAGTATATGGGAAGATCATCATCAGCTGTTGCTGGAACAACAACATAAAATATTTAGATACAGGCCAGAAGAAGAATAAAGAGGGCACAGAAGAGAAGAAAATGAGAGAGTGAATGCTGAAAGAAAGGTAGTAGAATTGAAGGTTGGAGACCCTGTCTACTATAAAATCCAACAGAGAGAAGGAAAGCTGGACCTTAAGATGGGAACCGTACTACCGGATAGTAGAGCAGACGGGTCCAGTATCATATGTAATATGGGATCAAGTGGCAGGACGAGCAAGGAGGGTCCATGCCAACGATCTGAAGAAGACTGAAATAGCTAACCTGGAAATGAGCGAACCGAGGCCTAAGAAGACAAGGACAAGGAAGGTAACTCTGGTTGAGCCGGAAGAAATGGCGACGGAGGAAGACTCTGAGGAAAATGAAGAGATAGATCGATTTAGCCAGATATTCGAAGCGATCCGAGTGATATATATATATATATATATATATATATATATATATATATATATATATATATGTGAACATAGAAGTCAACACTTAGAGGCGACAGTATGTTCCATGCTCGATGCAATCCTCAGGCCTATGTTATATTTTCACTTTTATATTTACACACGCTCTATCTCTGATATTGTGCACTTTATCCCATAAATATAGCACACCTTAAAATTATATATCTTCGAAAGTACTTGCATTTAAAAATACATGGGTAAATAGCAGGACAGACTGGTTTCTATAGCCTTGGATGGCAACTGGTCTAGGAGAAGGACAACTCTGAATTCAATATTTGCGGAGGGTCGATTGGAGAATTGTGGCATGTAGTGAGCCATGTCTCTGTATTCGGCCCTACAGTAAGTGTGGATTGTCCTGCACGAAACCTTCACCACTATAATCAAAACTCATGTGCTGTTATCTGGGTTGTCGGTTTCCTATGAACCGATCTGCTTGACTCACATACACCGAATTCAACGGGAGAGTATATATATATCTATATATTAAATGCATATTTTCGGATTAGCGAACACATTCCCACAATGAAATCTTCCTCTCAATATACACATAGAAACATACGTACTTGTGAAACGATTCTTAAAATTATAAATGCTGATTATTGTTGGACATTCCGAAAATAATTTTATATATTAATAGCCGATACATAGAAGTTAAATAGCTAATACCATTGCCGTAACATCTGCTCAATCGGGTTTTCTGTGATGGACATAAATTCTACTGAAAAGAATTCGTCTTGAAGTTAAAAATGTGGCAAATCTTAATAAATAAATATGTTCTACTAAATTATCAAAATGATTGAATTCTATTTGATACTATAAATTGATTTGTTTGAATTCTCAGATTGAAACAAACGTATTCTGCTAATAAGCAGAATACGTTCCTGATAATTACCTGAATTATAGAAACGGTCCCTGGAAATATTGTATGCCATCCATGCTCACAGGGCATATTGAGCGAAAGAGTAATAGATGAAAACAGCGAAGAAATTACCTAATGAGACTTCATTTATGGATGCCCGAGAAGGAAAAAATAATGATGGTTGATAACCGAAGTATACTTCATACGACAAAAGCGACATTTTTGGAAATCTGTATTTTTTCCTGAAAATGCGCCGAGTGAAACTCTAAGAGACACACGCCCCTTATTGTTTAGAAGTTAAAAATGTTGCAAATCTTCTAGTCATAAATGCAATAATATTTTCATTAGATATTTGAGACTGCATCGATTCAGTTCGAATGAAACCATAACACAACTGATGAAACGAGAGTCAAAAAACATCACGTTTGTGAACAGAAATTTAATAAGAACAGAATTTCAATCTGGACATATTTTAATAAATAAATGTCTTCTATTAAATTTTAAAAATGGTTTAATTGTTTTTCATGCTATAAAGTGACTTATTTCCATTCTAAGCTTGGAAAGAAAATAAGCAAAGATTACATGCCACTATAGAACAGTTTCCTGGGATGACAGCACGCACACACAGAGATAAACACAAACACAGAAAAAAAAACACATACTCCCCTTATATATATATATATATATATATATATATATATATATATATATATATATATATATATATAAAGAGATAATCACGCATAGAATCAATCAGCAATATTAATGTTATTATAGGCGACATCCATCGCTAGTAGTGTATAATGTATGCATTAAAATACTGTTAATCAATCGAGTGATGTAATCCTCATCTATAAAACTGTTGTCTGTTGTTTCCAGTTTATATTTTTTTAAAATGCAAGTACTTTCGAACAATCCTTTATTCGTCGTCATGCATATCTTTTCCTTATAAAATGAAAAACTTAGAGACGAAAAAATTGTTTGCAGACCGAAAGATGTTTTTGTTTTAGCATGTGCTATTATTGACGGTTGTGTAAAATTTTGGAAAACATTAGGCAGCATATAATTTATATACAAAGAAATAATCACGCATAGAATCAATCGGCAATATTAATGCTATTATTGACGACATCAATCGCTAGTAGTGTATAATGTATGTATTAAAATACTGTTAATCCATAGAGTGATCTGATCCTCGTTTATAAAACTGTTGTCACTTGTTTCCAGTTTATATATATATATATTTTTTTTTGAATGCAAGTACTTTCGAAGATATATAATTTTAAGGTGTGCTATATTTATGGGATAAAGTGCACAATATCAGAGATAGAGCGTGTGTAAATATAAAAGTGAAAATATAACATAGGCCTGAGGATTGCATCGAGCATGGAACATACTGTCGCCTCTAAGTGTTGACTTCTATGTTCATATATATATATATATATATATATATATATATATATATATATATATATATATATATATATCACTCGGATCGCTTCGAATATCTGGCTAAATCGATCTATCTCTTCATTTTCCTCGGAGTCTTCCTCCGTCGCCATTTCTTCCGGCTCAACCAGAGTTACCTTCCTTGTCCTTGTCTTCTTAGGCCTCGGTTCGCTCATTTCCAGGTTAGCTATTTCAGTCTTCTTCAGATCGTTGGCATGGACCCTCCTTGCTCGTGCTGCCACTTGATCCCATATTACATATGATACTGGACCCGTCTGCTCTACTATCCGGTAGTACGGTTCCCATCTTAAGGTCCAGCTTTCCTTCTCTCTGTTGGATTTTATAGTAGACAGGGTCTCCAACCTTCAATTCTACTACCTTTCTTTCAGCATTCACTCTCTCATTTCTTCTCTTCTGTGCCCTCTTTATTCTTCTTCTGGCCTGTACAAATATTTTATGTTGTTGTTCCAGCAACAGCTGATGATGATCTTCTCCCATATACTTTATTTGGGTCTTCAACAGGTTATACACAGGCAGGACTACGTCTCTGCCAAACAACATAAAGTAAGGAGAAACTCTGGAGGTTTCGTTTATCGTAAACCTCACGGCCGCCAGAGCCTGCATCAAATACAAATCCAATTTCCAGTGTTCTCTCTGGCCAGCTTGGCCAACACATCTCCCAATGTTCTATGAAACTTTTCCATTTTAGCATTTCCTTGGGGGTGATATGGAGATGTTTTACGTGCACTATATTCAAACGTGTCAGCACCTCTCTCATTATGCTGCTTATATTCTCTGTGCCACTATCAGTTACCAACTGCACTGGAGCGCCATACCTAGGGAAGATTTCACTTATTATCAACCCGGCCACAGTTCTGGCCTTCTTGTCTGGCACTGCAAATGCCTCAGGCCAATTTGTTAACCAATCGACAAAACTCACTATATAGTTGTCTCCTTGTGCAGTTTCCCCATATGGTCCTGATACATCCATACTCACGTTCTCGAAGGGAAAATTCGGCACGTCTATCTCCTCCACTGGTGCCATTTCCTGTCTTCTGCTCTGCGACTGGCACACTACACAGCTCCGAACATAGCTAGCGACCTCTCCGTACAGTTTGGGCCAATAGTACTTTCTTCCTATTAGATCACATGTCCTATCAATTCCCATGTGACCCAACCTCTCGTGGCACTGTTCCAATATCTCTGGTCTTAAACTTTTAGGCACATACAACTTGGGCTTGACTTCTTCATCTCTACCTGAGAGATAATACAGCCTTTCCTCTATTATGGCATACTTGATGGTCTCTCCTGCCTCCACCTTTTCTCTAAGTGCGGCTATTTCACTGTCTGCCTGCTCCTTCTCAATTCCCTCTATCCAGTAGGGATCGGTTATTATCTGTGCGTGCTCTTCCGCGTCCGATTCTAACATAGGGCGATCTTTTAGCTTATTAGAGTTAATTACTCTGATTCTATAGGCTTTATCATCTACCCCCTGCTCTACTTTTACAGATCTTTCTTCCAGTTGTTTCGGTATTCTTGAGAGTAAATCTGCAAACGTTTTTTCCTTCCCTGCCAAATACTCTATCTTACAGTGGTAATCACTTAACTTTAGCGCCCACTGTTGAATCTTCTCATTATTTGTCCATTCTGCCTGCAGTAGGTACTGCAGAGGCTTGTGGTCTGTTTCTATAGTAAAGACCGCACCATTCAAGTAATAGTCCAGATTTTGGAGAGCATACATGATAGCATATGCTTCTCTTTCTATCACTGGCCATCTCTGTTGTCTCTCTGAGAACTTGGGAGAGAGAATGTATATCGGTACCTTCTCTGGTATGCTTGGCATTGGTCCTTCTTTATCGGGACACGGCTAGGTAAGAACTGATCCTACACACTGCTCACTGGCATCAGTGTATAGTACCATGGGCTTGCTGAGGTCTGGGTATGTCAGCAGTGGGACGGCTGTCAACTGTTCTTTTAAGGTGTCAAATGCCCGTTGACAGTCTTCTGTCCACTTGAACCTAGCGTATATCTTCGTCAGGGTTACTAAGTGTATGGCAATTCTCGAGAATGCCGGGACGAATCGTCGGTAGTAACCTATAGCTCCTATAAACCCTCTTACTTGTCTCACTGTCTTAAGTTCTGTCATTTCTCTTATGGCTTTCACCTTATCCATGTCGGGTTTAATACCGTCTCCGTTTATAACAAAGCCCAAATATCTAGTCTCCTCCTTCAGAAACTGACACTTCGACAATTTCAATTTTAAGCCGTGCTTTCTTAACCTTTCCAACACTTGTTTCAGATGGAAAAAATGTTGTTCTACTGTTTCTGTAAATATCAAAATATCATCTAAATATGCCATGGCAAAGCTCTCGCATCCTCCTAACACTATTGACATTAGCTGTTGGAAGATTCCCGGGGCATTAGCTAAACCGAATGGCATCACCCTGAACTGAAACAGTCCCAGGTGACACGCAAATGCGGCCTTTTCCTTGTCAGCCTCATCAAGGGGAAGTTGAGGTCGTGATTTGCGTGGAATCTTTCAGTCAGGTTCCTGCGAGGCGAGCCCAACTCAATCCAACTCAGCTGCGAACTGCGAACTTAACTCGAACTGCCAACTCAACTGGAACTGCCTTTCACTCGCTGCGACTCGGCTTATATGGACGCCGACCAAAACCGGGGTGGGCTTGTCGGGGTTTGAGAATCCTTGATAATTCTATATCCACAATCCACTTCTTTGTTTTCGGCCAGGAAAATTTATTATTTTCCATTTTTGGAAGTCTTTCGTCCTCCCACCTACTTCTGTTCTCATATTTGTATCTCACCATACCCTCAGAGGGTGTCAACGGGTTTCCCCTCGCTCTCACAGTGGCATCTCATACCGATCCCTTCAGGGGGTGTCAACAGGCCTCCCCTCCTTCTTCACGTAATTACCTTCGCCTGCCGCTCACGCCAGCATTCAGCCAATGGGCGCTCAGCAGTGTGGGTGTGGCCAGACTGGCCTCGGTTTAAATAAATCTTGCTCAAAGAAAAAAAAAATTATCTTCCTTTTTCTTTCCTTTCTTCTGCCCGACAACAAGTCCTTAGACTCTTATCTTAACCGAATTTCATATGGAATTCCTCACTCGGGACCTTCGCCAAACAAGTGGGTGGTCAATTGGACGTATCGCACATTGGTGCCAATTATTCGTTCTGATAAAATAATTTTGCTATCATAGCCAGCCCTGACAATAAACAGGTGTTTTTTTCCCAAATGACATGTAGGTGGTTCAACGGACATTTTGATTTCGGTCAAGCTTGACCTAATTAATTTTTATCTCCTAGCACTCTGCGAGATGTCGCCTGTCCAATTTGACATTTTTACCATTGCCATGGGCAAATTGGATATATCTTATTTGGTGCGTCGTCATGAATTAAATTAAATCCGACACATCCGCGACCTTACTTTCCTCGCTAATGTGAATAAAACCTTTAGCATTTTTCTTTGTTAAAAAGGATAACATCGCTTAGTGTCCTTTTCGTGATGGCTTCTTATCACCTAAATTTAATTCTCGCCTTTCTTTTTTCTCTTCTTTCTTTCTAGCAACCTAAATAGTGTCTCACACACACACACACACACACACACACACATATATATATATATATATATATATATATATATATATATATATATATATATCGAGGCAGAAATAGTGTGAGAGAGAAGAGAGTAAAATGGATATTTGATGAAGTAACACGTAAAATCCGACCAAATAACCAAAAGCCAGTTTCCAAAACAAACGTGAAGAATATAAATGTACCAAAATCGAACAATTTAAGTTCAGATGTTCTCACAATTTTAAGTTTTTAGGAGTGAAACATTTTAAATTTGACGTCAATAATTAGAGTTTTTTATGTAGCGTATATAAATATGATATCTTTCAGAGAATTTAATCGATTTAAGTTATCACCATGGGTGGAATATCTATAAATCGTAAACGGAATTGTTTATTTTTTTTCTTATTTCTCTACGTATCTCTCTTTCTTTCACTCTCTTCTTCTCTCTCCTCTCTCTCTCTCTCTATATATATATAGAGAGAGAGAAAGAGAGAATGAGAGAATGATATATATATATATATATATATATATATATATATATATATATATATATACGGAGAGAGAGGGGGAGATAGAAAAAGAAATAGGTAATCTATGTAATGAAAGCATTAAGCTACAAATTACTATGTAGTATCAATCTTTACGTACAAGCTTTATACACAGAAACATTATATTCTCAATATCTATCTATCTATTTAGTATAATTAATTTAATGCTTTTGTTTTAATCGAATAGAGTTCTAATCAAATGCATAGTAACTACAAGCAAGACGAATCTTCACTTAGAAATAAAGAAAATATATATATATAGTTAAATTATTTATTAAAAATTTTTAAAACCGCTAACCTCGCCGACAAATATAATAATCCAGCTGCAAGGTCTAAATTACAGAGAAGCGATATTATTTACGAAGTTACATGTCCCTTAATGGGTGGTGTTACTAATCCAAGTCTGTAAATAATTATATTGGATATACAACTACATGTTTAACAAGAAGAATCACGTTACATCTCTCTGAGCATAGCTCAATTAAGTCTCATTTAAATAAATACCCATGGCTAACTACCAAATTCTTCTTGTAAATTCTCGTTTATAATACAAATAATAATACAAATATAATAGCATCATCCACCTTTAAAATGCTAAAAAAATAATGGAAGCATTATTATTAAAAAAAAGAATTGGCCAACACACAATGATATCTATTATGAACACGTCCACAATTTGCAGACCCTGTTTGGAAAAAAAAAGATTCCTATATCTCTAGATACATACGTAAAACAAACCAAACATTCAGTTTATTTCGTTAGGAATATGTAAAAAGGTACATTATATATATATATATATATATATATATATATATATATTAACGTTAAGTAAGGGAGGTAACTTAATTTATATGTTTCATTATTAACATTTTTAAATGCTCACACTGCTAATTTTCATGCTTATTTGGGATTCATCAGGAGAGTCGAATCTATAATATAAACTTTGCTGTATCCAGTTCCTAATGCTCTGGATGGAACGGATCGGTGAAAAAAGTCGTTTCTGTCGGGAGTCACTCCATTTGGGTTATGAATACTTGAAGATGTGACAACATCAGAAAGGATGAGCTGTGCCATATTATGTCAAGTAACGGTATGATGCGTGCATCGTATCGGAGACGGTCCGGGTTGTAAACTACTGAAGTGTACCAAATAACAGGCACACATACACACTGGGCGAGAACACACACACGCGCGTGCATATACACACACACACACTATATATATATATATATATATATATATATATATATATATATATATATATATATGTGTGTGTGTGTGTTAATGTAGGTGTGTGTGTGTGTGTATGTGTTAGTGTGTGAATGCGCCTGCCTGTGTATATGCATACTTTTGGTAAGTATAACCAACAACTTTGTCTTGGATAAAACTAAATTTTGTGGTTTAATGAAAATCTCTGTCTGTCTGTCTGTGTATCTCTCTCTCTCTCTATATATATATATATATATATATATATATATATATATATATATATATATATATATGGGTTGTGTGTGTGAGTGCATATATATATATATATATATATATATATATATATATGGGGTGGGTGTGTGTGAGTGCATATATATATATATATATATATATATATATATATATACAAATTAGATACTAAGTTAAACAACAAGCGTCAACAGTCTGTTTCATGCATGAACGCAATCACCAGGCCATAAAATTGCGTTCAAGCATGAAACAGACACTTGACGCTTGTTCTTGATCTCACTGCCGAATTTTCCATTTATATATCTTTGATATTCAGCGCCTTTTACCCTAAATATAACATTTTATATCTTTTTTCCCCATATATATATATATATATATATATATATATATATATATATATATATATATATATATGTATGTATGTATGTACAAAACTGCCTATATCTAGAAACGTATAATTTTTATATTACTCTATTTTGTCTATGGATTTCATCAGTCAACAATTATCTTGCAAAATTTAAATGCAATATCAATCGTTATCTTTCTGCCCTCTTAATTCTCGTACGTTACTGCTGTCTCACCTTAATTGTGTATTTCCCTATTAATCTCTGGCACTCACTAACCACTGGCCATATATCTATCTCTCTCTCTCTTCTCTCTCTCTCTCTCTCTCTCTCTCTCTCTCTCTCTCTATATATATATATATATATATATATGTATATATATATATATATATATATATATATATATATATATATATATATATATATATAGTGTAGTGTATGTTATATATACTGTATATGTAATGTAGTATATGTCCTATAAGTAAGCAATAATATGACTCTGATATTATGCGTGCGTCTGTTCGTATGAATCCTTGTTGGTGTAAGTGTTTGTATGTCGTCAAATTAAGACTGAAATCTTCCTGTTGTACTGTTTTCTGTTTAAACTATCTAATTGTATTATTTGCTTAATTCTTTCTATTTCGATTTAAACGGCAAGTTTGACAAAAAAAAAACTATAAATACTATCTCCGCTTAACGACGATTTAAGAACAGCTTGATTGCGCCCCTTTCGTTACAACCATTATATCGTCTGCTCCTCTTATTCCTCTCTATCATTTTCCAACAACATCCCTTCACCATTTACTTATTATTTCATTTTTCCATATTTCAGTTTACATTTATTGATTCACTCATCGAAGCAATTTTCTTGCTCGATGTTTGGTTCTTCATCATTACCGATAATTTTTTTCTCTTATTTATATTGCTTTCTTTTTCTCGCTTTCTCTCTTCCTGCCTCACTTGCTCCCAGCCACAGAAGAGTTCCAAGTTTCTGCGTAATGGCTGCCAGCAGTAATTGGTCGAAGCTATCTCAATTCCAGTAATACAGCGGCATAACCTTCGCGAGACCAATTTATGCGGCTAATCAGTGTCAAGCAGGGCGGAAGGCGTACCGACAAGAAGGCTTTCACTTCCCCTCTCACTTCCTCTTCCTCATTTTCCGTCGAGGCGTTATGAACCTCTAAACTACCAACCGACATCACAAGTAGTTACGCCGGCGTCATCATTACTAGCGCCAACTTCGCCGTCCGCTTCTGCAGCGCCATCTACATCATTAACACAGCTCCGTGTTTATAGATGGGCTGAACTTGATGTGAAGTGTCAGACATTTCTTGTTCAGTCTTTATGACTCTTTTTCACACTTTCTACGTTAAGCCTTCACTTTTCTTTCTCGAAATCTCTCTCAAATTAACCATAGTTTTATTACGCTTTTCGAATTTCATCTCGCAATATTTGCTATCAGTTACTCTCCTCTTTCGTTTTCTACTCTTCTCTGTTACAGAAATCCTTTTTCAAAATATTTATCGTCAAGTGGAAACATTTTTTATATTAAAAAATTATTTCTTTTTTTTCTATTTTTATAATTTTATTTGTTTTCTCTGTTGAAATGAAATAGATGGTAAAAGTTTTAACCATTAGTTTGCCGTTTTCATTTTTCGTTGAATATTATATACCTTGAAACCATCCGGGTCCAGCTTTTATCTCTTACTTATTTTCTCATTTTTTTTTCTCTCATGAACTAGTATACACTTATTCATATTTGATTTTTCTCTCTGTGAAATTCTTCCTCTAGATTACTCGTTATTTTATATGATAAATCTTCAGACGGGATATATACCTTATTTTTATCAGTTCGGGTTGAAACCACAATGTCAACACACGGGTTCGAACCTTGCTCATTACCTTCGTATGTCATTAGGAAAATAGAAGTTAAACTTAGCATCTGACCGAGAACACTATATTGTAGACCTCCTGAATATCTGCTTTCCCGGTGACTACAATCTTATTCTGTTTAAGTCTAGAGTTATCCGTTGCAGACTGGCGAATGTATTTTGAGTGATCAGAAGGATTTATAGTGATGGCGTTCTAAAAGATTCGTCCACAACAATTAAAGACAAATATTAGAAACAAATCATGCAGGAAGGTTGAAAGCAAAGACAAACATTAAATGTACAACAATAACGTTGGTTTATATACAATTCAAGAATACAATGGAGTTGAACTTTGATGGATAAATGAAAATAGATGTATTTGGCTGCGTAGAATATTATTGGGAATGTTTGAAGGTGTTTGCAATTGCTATTCAGATTTGTTCACAAAATTAAACTAAGAGTCCAGTTATGTACGAAATTCTCCTTTCTGCTAGTTCAGTTATTAGTGTGTGTACGTAAGTTTGTTTGTATTTTCGTTCAGAATTGTTAGGAGTTGCGTACCTTTAGTTGTGTGAGAATTTGATTTTTTGTTTACTAATACTTATTAAGTAGTGAGAAAAATATCACTTTTTAATGTATCGTAAGTGATGTTTAGATAGCATTACTGAGAGAGGTAGAGTGTGCTTGTGGATTTTTGAGTCAGAGATATTTTACGCGGCAAAGTCCTGGTTGGTCAGTGTTTTGACTTGCATAGGTCAGTTTGGCATCTTCATTAGAAAAGAAGGTCTGACTGTTGATTGGTTGATAGACATTTTGGTGTGACGTAGATTACGCTGGAGGGGTGAAAGGTTAGTATGGATTATTCCATCAATGTCATTATAATATAGATTTAAACCTCCTAAGTCGATAAAACAACTTCATATAGTATCCCTCTACCTTGAATGATTCTTGGGCTATTTCGTGATAGTATTGTATAAAAATTCACTTATCTCGTAGTATTTATAATTTGTTTATTAATCCTGTTTAGGTAATAGTAAACAAATTATGGCCTTGTTTTCAGAGCACTCGGACCTGAAATGTACAAGTTAACAAAAGAGAAATTTAATCATTATTTTTATATTTAAAAAGTCTTTATTTTTTTAAAAAAATGTTCTTTATTATTTTCCTATTTTCAAGTTTCATGATGAACATGTCTTTTTTAAAATTCAAACTGCTCCCTAGAGTATTAGTTATTCTTCAAGTGTGTCTTGATCTTTAAAAATGTTGAGAAACACTGGTTTAGATGGTTTTAGAATCTTACTATGGTCGATTTGTCAGTGACGTAACCTCTTTATCATATCAGATTAGTGAGATGATCTCGGCATGTGACACTCTTCGGGTGTTCCTGAAGTTCTCATCACGTGTTAAACCAAGCCTTTTTAGTTAAACTGTATAGAAATAACTGTTCGAAAGTAGACAATGGCTGTTCTAGCATGAAATAACAAGTCCGCATGACTAAGAGTATGAGTGCACTGGACTTGATCAAACATTGATTATAACTGATTCTGCGCACTCTCCCAGAAAATGTGACTAATTTCTGCTCAGTATAGTTGGTCAGGAAGAAACACACATACACCTCAGCAAGCATCTGAAAAGAAGAAAAATTAGTCACAATATCAAACAGGAAAAATGAAAAAGAAAATCAAGCCATTAAAATAATTCTTATACCAATATGACTAAATTATAGTTTACCTTCCTTTACAAAATTCTTTGAATCGTTTTCGCATATATTAAAGTATTCATTTTTTTCTCCTTTTCTCCTTTTATTCTTTTATTCAGTGAGGATGTTGTTGCCATTACTTCTGTTTCCACCTCCGTTATTATTATTATTATTATTATTATTATTATTATTATTATTATCTTATTACTTCCTTTGATTCTGGTGTATACACATTTCTTTCCGGGTTCCGACCAGAGACCTAAGGTTAGAAATGGCATCATGACATTTTCCACTGACAAAAAAAAAAGAAAAATTAGAAAAAGTATAATCATCATCATCATCATTATTATTATTATTATTATTATTATTATTATTATTATTATTATTATTTCTTTTGATTTCTGATGTGTACGCATTACTTTCCGGGACCCGCCCAGAGACCTAAGTTTAGAAATGGCATCATGTCATTTCCCACTGACAAAAAAAAAAAAAATGAAAAAAAAACATCATCATCATCATCATCATCATCATCATCATCATCATCATTATTATTATTACTTCTTTTAATTTCTAGTGTGTATGCATTATTCTCCGGGTCCCGCCCAGAGAGCTAAGGTTAGAAATGGCATTATGACATTTCTCACTGACAAAAAAAAAAAAAAAAAAATAGAAAAAAAAATTGTCATCATCATCATCATCATCATCATCATCATTATTATTATTATTTCTTTTGATTTCTGGTGTGTACACATTTCTTTCCAGGTCCCGCCCAGGGAACTCAGGTTAGAATTTGCATCATGACATTTTCCACTGACCAATTAAAAACAAAAAAACAAAAACAAAACAAAAAAGAAATAACAAACACATATTTTGTATTTCTTTAAGGAATGGGCTACCAGGAATCCCTTCAGGGTGTCTACAAGAATCTTTTCCAATAAACCCGAGCGCTACAGCTACAAAAGTGATTGTTGATGATACCAGGTGCCACATTTTTGAGATTTAGATTTCAAGGTACCTGTATATTGATAGCTTTTTAAAGATACATTGCAGACTGCAGGGACTGCCATATCAATAAGGAGGCCCTTTTTTTGGGATCTCTAATAACAATATGAGAGCGGTTAGCTTTGTTTGTTCTGTCTGTTTATTATTATTATTATTATTATTATTATTATTATTATTATTATTATTACCTTCCGCACGATTTTCTATTTTTTAACTGGAAATTTTCATTGTAGCTGTTCGCTATCAAACAGATAAAACTTTTCGTAGAATATTTGAAGAGACAAGTAATACAGGCTTCTGAAGCGATGGGATACTAGGCATTATTTCGATATTCTTAATGTAAGTCTTTAGTTTGTCTGTTTTTCCCTTCACAACGCGTCAGACGTTTTGTATTCCGTCCTTTAGCAGATGCCAGTCGATCTGGTTTACCCTAAGGGAAGTTCGAACTGAACGCTCAAAAAAAATTGGAGCTTTTAAAACTAATGTGTCTACGGCCGACATAGTTTTGTTGTCACTATCGCGACTTTACTGAGGTTTCTCTTTTCTTACAACTACTTCTACTTCTGTTAACGCCTTACTGTCATTTCTCTTCATTCATGGACACCTAGATTGCATTAATTTATATGCTAGGCCTACTGAGGTGTCCTTAATAAAATAGAATATGCGCTGATTCATTCAGACATAATAAAAACAGAGATGATGATATAAAGTATGTAAATAACCTAACAGAAAGTCACAAAGAAATTCATTAACCATTTAATGTTTTCCCACACACAAACCAATGTACACTATATTTCAAAAGATTGAAGATACCCTGGTAATTCTTTTAAACTGATCCCAAAAGTAATTGCATTGTACTTTAAATAAGAGAAAATTATTATACTTTGTTAGAAATGTAAGACATGATAGTTTTTATGGAAATTTAAGTTTGACAAAAAGAAAAAAAAAACATTTTAGGATTAAATTTTGCTCTCGTCAAAATATCCTCCTTTAGCCTTGATTACTTCAGCACAAATCTTTGGCATTCGTTACAAACGTTTCTTAAAGTATAAGTTTTATTATTGATTCCATTCTTTTTCAATGGCTCCAAGAGCTCTTTTGCATTTTTTTAAATTTACATCCAAACTTTAGTGCATGTATATATTTTTTATTTCTACACAAGATTTCTGTTAATTTAACAGATTTATCAATTTCCGCTTGTCACCTCATATTTTTCATATATATTTTAAAAATCTACCTGATATTAAGTTACTATGAGTTATCAAATAAGTATTGCGGGCAGGAATATACACTGCGTGCCAAATTATTATCGAGATAACCTTTTTTCTAATATTTTAAAAACCGTCCAATCAATTCACACAAAATTTTCACACAATGTTGGCAACACTGACCAGCGCAATTACGAAAATGTTCGTACTGATCTGCGCTATGTAAACGCAGTATATATATATATATATATATATATATATATATATATATATATATATATATATATATAAGGTGGCCTGACGATTGCATCTAGCATGAAACAGACTGTCGCCTCTATGTGTTGACTTCAATGTTCACTTTTTTATTTACACACGCTCTCTCTCTGATATTGAGCACTTTATCCCATAAATATAGCACACCTTAAGAGTATTTTTTTCATATATATATATATATATATATATATATATATATATATATATATATATATATATATATATATATATACACACACAGACACACATATATATATATATATATATATATATATATATGTATATATATATATATATATATATATATATATATATATATATATATATATATATATATATATATATATATGAAGTAAGTATTATTTGCTTACATTAATAAAAATACAATACGACTTATGATCATAGTTTTGCCTTGTATAGACTGATCTATATGTATAATGTATTTATACAGAAAACGAGCGACTCTATTAGATTTATAAAATGTAATAATTGTTTTCTTTTTCTTCTTTTTAGATATTTATAATCTGGTGTACATAAACTGTAATGATGTGAAACACAATTGAAAAAAATATTATTTCTGGTCAGAGATAAATAATGAAAATTTCATTCATTTTCTTCCTTGCTTTTAACTTCTCAGCGCTTTGTACATTTGTTTTTTTGTGGTTAAAATTTTAGATTAAATTTAATAGTAGTAGTAGTAGTAGTAATAATAATAATAATAATAATAATAATAATAATAATACAGCCTCATTACACTTTTAAATATGTATTTATTTATATATTTCCCGTCACATCTGTAGTGGGAAGGGAGTTAAATCAAAATAAGTTAGTAGATATATGAATGATTATTTCTTTAATCGTCTTAATAGCCTATAGATATATAATATATATCTGTATTTACATAAAATAAGTTCCCGAGCAACCATTTAATTAATCATTTTCTCTTACCCCTATATTTCTTAGATTGCAGTTTTATTTGTTCTAGCCTTTCATGGGAGGCACTCGGATACCATTGTTTATTAAGTGATCGGCTTGCTCTAATTTGTTCTTGGGTTTACGGTCACATCTATTTGAAACACCGGTTTCCGTACAATCCTCGAAGTTAAGCAACCTCTAGCCTTGTCAGTACCTAGATATATTGTAATCTTAGATGTGTAGGTGGTGTAATGGATAATGGCTCGTAAGTGTTAGTTACATTTGTTATATTCACTTACGTGCAAGTACCGATGGGGAAGGTATAAATTCACCACGTCTCCCCAGTCATGGGTTAATTATTAAAATTTGTATCACTAGAGCATTATTTTCTCCCCCAAAATGATAAAATCTAAAAATATTTTCTGGTTTTAAATATCCTTCAAACGGTTGATATAGCGTAAAAAAAGAATCAATCAAATCAATTTCGTCTTCAAATGTGTTTTGTTTTCGCAGTCTTTGTGCTGTTGTAATTTTTGACGTCCGAGGGAAATTTCAATTTCACTGCTCTATTAAACATAACATGGAAAACGTTTAAGCCAAAAAAAACAGGCTAATTTAATACCAGGAGCAATCAATGAATGCTAAATACCATTGGACCGCTAAAAGTATAAAGTGATCGGATTAATTAAACTATTCATTGACCTCTATTTTAGTTTTGAATTGTTTATTTCCTCTTTATTTAATCTCAATATATTGTTAAAGGACATTTCATTGTATCTCCCTATTAATAATTTCTAGCAACTACCTTTATTTCTGACGGCACGGATATACTACTACTACTACTAAAATAATATTATTAATAATAATCATGTATTAACGGAGTCTTCAGTCAACAGATGTCGAGATTTATTGTCATTGTGAATCCCATGGAGATGTCAATAGAATATGCTACAGCGATGCTACAAACACTTTTTGAATTCGGTTACCCCTCACTTTGACTGGTTGTAAAACCTCAGCTAGATAGGCCATTCTGTATAGCGTTAAAACCATAGACAAGTGAAACAAATGCATTCATATATTTCTGTAGAATATTTGCGCAAAAGTGAATGCAATGAACCCGATTGGAATTCGAACACTGTCAAATGTATAACATTTATTTTAACTTTACAATTATTTTTCTAGATTTGAAAGCTTATTTTCACATTTTTTTATAGAGTTTCGTATTGAAATCTCATCTAGTTTGAAGAACTCAGTATGTTTCGGCCAGTAAATTTCTCTGAAATTTTGCTAAAAGAATCAGCTCACATGTTAAGCTCAGACAAGTAGAATCCGGACATTAAATGGAAGAAAATGTTGTTTCGTAATTCCAATAACTTTTTCGAATAAAACTGACACCTGTCGAGTTCAACGAGTGAATTGTTGATCAAATAGCAATCATGGCGAGCATATAAGTTACAATAGCACGCAATATTGTAATAATAAGTCCTCATAAAAAAATATGGTATATATTTTCAGTTATCATTTGTTTTCTTTTCTTCATTTGCATAGTAATCTGTTTCATTTTGTAATTAAAACAGTGATTTTGTAAATAAACCATTCTTTATACCCATGACTGTTTGTCGGTGGGGGGGTGTAAACGGTAGTGTCAGAGCTATGCCGTCCGGAACTTCGTTCCTGGTAGGGCCACCCAAGGCGGACAGGTCTGACACACACGCCGGCTAACAAGGGCTCTGGTGAAAATCCAAGGAGCGTCTGCATCGGCAACCGGCGGCTTCTGGTCGTTCCTGTCTCTGCGTCTGTGGGAACCCCGCGGCAAGCAAGAACGTTATCCGAGTAGGCCTGGGTACCCTACTTCTGTAATTTATCCCAAGAATCTTCTTCTCACAACAGGAAGAAGCCGGCTCAATCCGCCCAGGGTGAATGCCGCATCACACACACACACACCCATGACTGTTTCATATTTTTGTTTCTCGAGCATTTTTTTCTCTTTCCATTAATTTTTTTTATTAGATCGAAATATAGTTTGATTTTTCATTTTTTTTCTCTCGATTTAATATTTTTCTGTATTTTAATCTATTTCTTCTTTCCTGTCTTCATTTCTATCTTTATTATTCATTCAATTTTCACATATTTTATTTACAGTATCTTTACACTGTCTATATGAAGAAATGATATCAGATTATGGTGATGACTTTCACAGACTCTAACTAATGTCCGCTCAGTATTACAGTATAAACCACTGATTCGCCTTGATTTATTGATTAAGTAAACAAAAACGTACCTGATCAGTCGTTTACAGCAGGGATTACGTCGCCTCTCTATGAGGCTACATAGTCTTCCTTGAC
>CAHIKZ030004566.1:400000-447500 GCA_903632075.3 Acanthosepion pharaonis | reverse complement strand
GATGAGGTTTTACAGATAAACGTTCCGTAGAACAAGATTAAATCTGTTATCACTTCATGAAACACGCAAACACAAATATTGTCAGCTAAAATACAGCTATTGTTCGCTTAAAAAGCACATTTCTGTGATATTTTAAGCTTAAAATTCAAATTCTCGAATGCGACTTGTGTATTTTTAAAATTTCCCGACTGTACAATATAGCAGGGTCAGTTGGGTACTGTCTCTGTGAAAACGAGCACCATGATGCAATTCACTCCACCAGAAATCTGTAAGAGGCATGATGTACTGCGTGACATTCGCACCGGAAGCTCCAATACGAACATTTTAGAGTGTTTGGATGCCAATCTGAGAGGGCTGTAAAGGACTCGGAAAGAGTTGGATGATTGTAAATGTTGTTACGAAGGTAAGGCATCACGGAAAAAATCAGACTGATCGTTCTGATAAGAACTCCTGAATTTCTTGGTAAGGGCCTCAGACTCAACACGGAGGCCTACATCAAATGTTTTGAGGAGGTAGTGTTGCCTTGGTTGAAGAGAGGGGTTACTGAAAGACTCTTTATCTGGCAACAGGACAATGCACAATGCTACACAAGCAGGAAAACCCAGTCATAGCTGCGACAACATCATCCCTTACATCTGGCCACCCAGCAGATTGCAACCCCATGGATCGAGCATAGTTAAAATGTCCATATAACCACTCTGATGATGGCTTAGGTGAGCTGAAAGCTTAGATCAATGAACAGCACATAAATATCCAAAATGTTGGACAGATTTTGTGTTTATTTTCTACCGAAACTAAAGCAAATATACGAAGCTTATAACGCATCATGATCGAACCTAATAAGCATTCGTTGTCTGTTATATTTAACAATATATGTTTGAATATATATATATATATATATATATATATATATATATATATATATATATATATATATATATATATATATATATAGGGGACAAAACAAACACATAAATACTTTCTGTTTACTGGTCGTCGGAACTGAGAGGGTAATTTGATTTATAACCCCTATCATCTTCCAAAATCCCAATGCTTTTTCCTACACACATGGTTTTGTCTTTCCTTCAGATCGGAAAAATAAACGAGATCTACATACGTCGGCGTAACGCGTCTTTTATAAGCTTTTTTGCTACATTCAATATATATTGATTTCGAACACTATACTACATATATATTTTTCATATATATATATATATATATATATATATATATATATATATATATATATATATATATACATAAAGGAGAGAGAGAGAGAGAGAGAGATGTATGTGTATACATATATATATATATATATATATATATGTGTGTGTGTGTGTGTGTGTGCGTATATATATATATATATATATATATATATATATATATATATATTGTATATGTGGAAGCAATCAATCTTTTATAAATGCTTATTTAAAGACAACTGAAAATGTAATACGATTAAGCCTTTTTATTCAATTTCTTGTGTTCGTACAAGTGCAAAAGACTGTCCAAATTTTCTACATATTCGACTGATTTTGTCTATTCTATTCAAGAGCGATTTCTATTTTTTATTTTTAAGAAAATGTGTGTTTTTTGTGTGTTTTAAAGTTATAGGAATGTTTCATTTTCCTTCATAGTTAATGTTATTGGATACTAGCTTTACTTTTTTATTATTAAGGCTTCCATTATTTTTAATCTTTTTTTTACATAGAGATGATACTATTATACTTGTATTTTCTACTAGAAATTTTCTGATGGATTTTAATATGTTTTGTGTGTATGTTTAAATCATTCCCAGTGGAGCTATGGTCGGGTAGGTGTAACGTAACTCGACTTGATAATCATATAATAGTAAGGACAATGGAATTATTTATGAGTTTCGTTACATCACGAACACAGTTGCTCATGGGACATTTGAACTCTTAAATAATATCGGTTCTTTGTACTTTTGATTTTGCGCATGAGTTTTTTTCCTTTTGTTGATATGGTTAGCTCTTTTAAATTTTTCTAATAGATAATTCATTTCATTTTCTTTTTCGCGTCGACAGGTGTTGTGTATTTCTTTATGATGAGGACAATTGTCCGAACGATGTAAATAGAGTATATACATATATATATATATATATATATATATATATATATATATATATGTGTGAAAAATATATAGAAAATAGGAAAGAACTGGTTAGGTAAATAATCCAAAGTTCCTTAGTATTTTAGTTATTATTTAAAAAAAATTGTGCTAGATACAAAAGTAGAGCATAAATATAATTATTTATTCAAATTTATGTCGCGAGTTGGAATCATTTTTAAATAAATAAATATATATATATATATATATATATATATATATATATATAGAGAGAGAGAGAGAGAGAGACAGACTGACAGACAGAGAGAGGGACAGACCATTTTTCTTTTTGTCGTTTTTATTCGAGACTTTATCTTGATAATGGTATTCAAGTTGCATCCACGTTTTTGGTTTTTCTTCATATATAAATACAGTGACGGACGAAATTATTATTACAGCCATAAATTTCGAATATTTTCATCCATTTCTCAGAATCTAATGCCCGTGTGATGCCAGGTTATGCATTTGTTAATAAGTACAAAAACGCAATATAAAACTCGATTTTCAGAACAATACGTTAAATACAACGAAGTTGACAGCCGAATTATGCAAAATAAGAAAAGACAAAATTATACGTACAATATGAAAAATAGAAAAAAGAAAATTTACAGTTTTCACAATATTAATAGTCAATAGAATGTACTATCATATTTATAACTTTCTGCAATCTTTTTCAAAAGTTCTTGGTGATATTTGAACAAGTCTTTTCGGGGATTTTTTCTAGTCTTCAACGGTTCTAATCCCTGAAGGATTTTTTGGTTATCTTTATTAAACAGACTATAAGAATATAGGTAAATATGATGCACAAAGATTATGCAGACTATCAGCCATAAAAGTTTTAGATTTTAAAACTACGCCTAAGATTTATCACCTTGACTTCAGATTTAGTTTATCTAAAATCACCAAACAGCGAAATACAATTTCCAACAAATTTTCTCTCTGTATTATACGTATAAGAATTTACCTTTCCAACCCAACTCTTTAAAGAGTAAAAGCGAAAAGTTTTATGCTTGTTTACACTGTCCCCAATACACTCCAGTGGCTAAAGAAATTCTCTTATCTAAGACACTTAGCTTTTACCAGTCTGATATTCTGACTTTTGTCTGTGCGAACGACGTTAAAGTGACAAATATTGAGGTCTTTGCCGTTTTCTGTTATCCTGAACGTAGAGAGATAAGCTGAAATGTCCTATACGCATTTCTTCCGCGTTACTGAGATTAAGAATTGCCAACGCATTGGACAAAATGGACGTGATTTGCTTAAGAGATTGGAAGGTGTTACTATTTCTCATGAGGAATATTAATCACTAAACTCCCGCCAGCTTGCACACGAAATATTTCAACTATCGGCATCAAATTATTGATACAAATCCTGCGCGGGTTTAAATGTCGGGTTTTATCAATTCAACCAGACTACCGTGTAGATATCTTCACCATTTAAGCGCATTCTCTTTTGGAAGCACGTCAACATATATTTACTCTATTTAGTAAATTTCCTACAAACATGGTCGATCTCAAGTTCTCTGATATTGATAAAGTATTTACTAACATCCCTGCAAGTGCTGGCATGTGGGACAAGATCGTTTTATTCTGGCCAAGGACAAAATTTATCCGGCGGCCATTCTCAAGCAGACGTCTTTACTTACCAAACATCCCTCTCTATTGCAATAATGGAAGGTGTCGAATCAAGAGTTGAAATACCCAGGATTCTATATTTTTTTATAGAGGAGAACACGTACTACACATTGACCCCAGATGAAAGGCCTAAAAGCGAATGTATTTACCCACTTCTCTACTGTAGGATTAGGCACAAGGTCGTTTTTTTTTATTCGGGTTGTCAATTAGCCAATCCCAAAATTACCCTGTCTCTGTAAACTCGTATGCTGGCATCGGTATTCCACCCACCACCCACCCCCTTCTAATGAAGACTTAAGGCCACATCAGGTTAAAATACCGGTTCCAGTGCGATCACCGAAGTTAAGTAAATACTTGCTCGGTCAGGGTGACCGCTTGGAAATAATAGGTTATGTAAGCTTTGATGTGCAGTTAACATAATTGATCAAAATTTTTAAACGGATAGACTATTTCTAGTTTCCATGAGCGGCCATTATATTCAGTTATGCGAAAATACCTTTGCGAATGTTATAAAGCCCCCTATCCTCCCTTAGCTAAAGGTTAATTTGTAAACCTTGTACCCTAAACCATTATTATCTTAACAAGAATCTTATCTTCTAAAAACGGTTTGGTTTGGTTTGTTTTACGGCATATCAACCTCAATGGGTTATTTAATGCCGACAAAATCTTTTTGCTGGTAATATGATTTTCTTCCAAAAACTATTTCTGGAAATATTTTTGAGTGAAGAATTCTATAGCTGGTAGCACTTTTTCAAAGAATGTATAACTGTTTATATTGCTAGTACTTTTTTTAAAAAAAGTATTGCTGATAATAATTTTTCCCTCAAAAATTATTGCTCGTAATATTTTTTATTAGAAAATATTTTTGGTATTAAAACCTATTTTTACACAAGTATGAGTATCAACTATTTTCCCATAGCTAGGACCCTCACAGGTGCTACCATCCCAGTCCATGTTGGACCTGCAATTAAGAGGTGGTTCTAAAGTCCTGAAAACCTCCTGATCTTGCTGTTGGACGTAGTTTATCGTCTTACCCAGGACATGGATGTAGTTTATCATTTTACCCAGGACGTTCTAAAAACGGTTGATATGCAAAGGGCTGGTAAACGAACCAATTAAGCCTGTTTAATGCTGTAAAGTAATTTTGTTGCAAGTTTTGAATAGCTGGGACATGTCGTCCTCTTTACTGATTAAGGAGAGCGAGATATACAATGGATTAATCAAAACCCGAATGCGGAGTAGCGATATTTTCATTGATAATACAATCTTCAAATTCTAATCAGCGTTTCATTTTATTTTTTAATTTACAAGTGACATCAGATTCAACCTGAGAAATATTAATCCAACATTAAATCATAAACTCATTATCTTAAACAAATTATTAAATGTTTAGTGCCATTTGAAAAACAAAGACTATAAGAATAATTTTGAACACATTTAAAAATATACTTGAGATACCCACACTAATAAGAACGTGTATGACACATTTAAAATAAGTGGACCTTCTGATAAATATCTTGAAACATAAATTCTATTAAAATCTGATCAGGATTGATAGCATAATGATACCTTATTTACATTATTCGGACTATTGTCCTCATCTTTGTAGCCATATTTTTTACAAAGTTTCGGCCATGGTACGCTCCGGCCTTCTTCAGCTGCGGAAAGAAATATAAAGGGGAGACAGGCCGCTTCCTTGAGGTAAGGCTTCAAGAAGACCAGAAAGCTGTAACACGAGGGGAAGTGGAAAAATCAGGCGTGTCTGAACCCATATGGAAAGCGAAGGGAGATCACCGCCCTGTAGGATCAGGTTGAGATTATAGACAAGGAACACCATTGGAAAATTCGCAAACTTAAGAAATCAGCACATATGCTAGGCCACAAAAATCTCCTGAGCCGACCAAGCATAGAAATAAATACAATATGGGAACCAGTAATAAAGTGTGCCAGAGAAAAGCGATAATAACAACAAAAGTTGCAATATGAGCTCCGGTAAATATATGTAATAATAATAACAACAAAAAATTGCAATATGAGCACTGGTAAAGATTGTTACCGTGACATTAGGTTTATAATGCCCAGAAATTCAAACACAGATGTCCTCGAGGACACATGGCACAGTGGATAAAGACGTTGGTGAGATCCAGTGACCCAAAGAGTATGAGTTCAAGGTTAAGGTTAACAGGAGATAACTGATAACTGCCATCCATTAAACATATCACGCGGAACTAGAACAGTCTACTCCAGTGAGCGAAATAAAGTGTTCAGTTCGACATTCCACCCACCTAAAGAAGGCCGGAGCATTACAACGGCCGAAACGTTGTACTAAATATGGCGACAAACATGAGGACAATAGTCCGAATAGTGTAAATATTGTATATAATACCTCATCTCAGAAATATAGACAGATAATGATACCTATATTATTTATATAATTTTATGTTTGATTCCATATACCTTCTTTTTTTTTTTTTAAACCGATCCATTTTTTCGCTAGAAGTATTGAATTAAGACGCCACTATCATCCGGTTTATTTTCGGATTAGTGATGAAAATGTTGCATTTGGGAATTTACTAAGGTGACCCCCACCAAAAAAAAACAAAAAAACAAAACAAAGGAAATAACTATTAAAATCTAATTAAAGATATAGCGAATCAGCATACAAGAACATACACGCACATATGCTTTAACAAACACTCACACATTAGGCAGAACACAGACATAGCATTAGGATTCAGGGTTTTGCCGAACTCTATATGTGTGGATGTTCCGGATTGGTTGGGCGACTGTCCAATTGCAGACCGACTCTCTGCTGCCCTAGTGGGAGATGTAGGACTCTTAGCCGCTTTGCGCTTTCAACAAGGGAACACGCGCCTGTCTTTTCTCCAGTTATCATACCACATGACACTTTTATGAAAACAGAACATTCATTGGTCTATACTTAATACATTCACAAAAAAGTAAAAGCATTTTATATAGTTTATTGTAAGTCTAATACTATAAATGTTACTTATGATAAATGTTTAAAACATTCACAACCGTTTCCTATAATGTCTACTAACTAAACATTATAATATTCTATCTCTTATTTATTTTCTTCTTTTCCTTTAAAAAAATGTACGCAAAATTGACTAAATTGTATGCATAATATTCAGATGCTCGCGTCATCTAGAAGGGCGCGAATTCATTGAGAACGTTTTATATAACGATACTCTCCGGAGAGATTTACAATCAAAATGGCCGTCTTTTTAAAATTTGATTGAATACAAACATACAATTAAATAATTAAACATTTAAGTAAATAAAAATGAATTGTGTGCTACAAAATGAACTTTACCGATTCTAACTTCCAAAAAGTAAGGCACGAGAAACGTTTGATCAAAACAAGGTTAAAACAGTATAATATCTTAAGAAATTTAAAAAAAAATGTATTTTTTTTTAAAATAATGCGTTTAAACAATTTTCTGAAGCATGAAGTCTTTATACTGTTAGTTTTGTTAGATGTATTCTGTTTTCTTGCTACATATATTTAAAACAATGGAAAAGGATACTAAATATTTAAGAACGTAAATCGATATTACCACGAGTATTTAATCTCCGTAACAATGGTTGCACACTTGATTGAACATTTACACAATTAAACATTTCAAAAAAAGGAACCGGCTCCTCCAATGTTACAGTTTCCATCTTAATATAGTGAAACTTTTACAATACACTATACTAAAACACATATTCGTTAAACTGATAAAAGATAGATGTAACCAGGCTTATACGAGAGGGTATAAAAGTGACTAAAAATTACCGGACCGAATCATCGCTCAGAATCAGATTAAATCATCAAAAATAAAATATTTATTTTAAAAAATATGTTCTCGTTTGAGACTTAAATTTTGAACACTCCCACATTGTAGAATAATTAAAAGACTATAAATTAAACAAACATTACGCCACATTGGTGCTGATATGCAATATAATGTTGATGCGAATTCTATTTCTAGAGATGCAACCTCTATTAAATATAGACTGGCAGCCAGGAAATATTATTTACACGTTGTCGTGCGAGACAATTTGATTTCTCCAGAAACTATTTAACATATCTATAAGTCTACCTTGATTCCATGCTTGGAATATTGACACCGCATATGTTCCGGTACCACTGCAACTTAGCTTGAGCTCTTTGATAAATTCCAAAGAATCAGTAATATTATCGTTCCTGACCTGGCGGCTCGGTTTCAGTCCCATTCCATCCACCGTAAGGTTCTCTCTCTGTGTCTTTTCTATAAATACATTTAATTGTTCGGATGAGCTCTTCGCTATGGTACCCTATGGTACCTAGACATTTATTTTAAATAATTTAAGCGAATTACTGATCTGGCGTCGATAGCTCATCAATTTACAGTTGGTCTGCCTAGATATGACCGGATATTCTAAGCTAAAAGTCTCTGTATTCGCACTTCTGGCTCGTGGAACTCCCTTCCGGCTTCATGCTTTCCAGACAATTTTAATCTGCAAAAAATTAAATGCAATGTTAATCGCTATCTGCTGTCCTCCTGATTACTGTTTTCTCTTCCCGCTCATTATTAACGTGTTTGTTCCTAATTCTTCCACACCCAGTAACCCTTTGTGTCTTAGTGGCTTTACAGCATGCATGGGGCGATACGGATAAAAAATATTATTTGTAATCAAGTGATATTTTCATGGATATAGGCTGCATAGCTGATGAATGCATAATTACACGTTTTGGAAATTTACTGATTGTATTCATAATTAATACTCTAAAATAATAGAAAGTTATTTTGCTAGTATATGTTATGACTTTACTGATCTATTTTCCTTGATATATCGGTTGCGTTTTTATACAAAATGAAAGACATTCGGATTCTAACAAAGGATTGTCTGCCTGTGTGTGCACTGGGAGAATATGTATATTCCGTAGATTCACAACTACAAAGCCGTCAACAAAATCTATCATTCAACGACTGAATTCCTTTGTGCCAATTCCTTTGTGTCTGTAAACGTCAAATATCTGTGATATTTCGATTTCCATTCAGGTGCCAGTGACATCCATTGGCATTGGGATTTGGATGTCCCTCAACTTATGCAAAAATACAGAAACACAAAACATAGAACGTTAGTAGAAAAAAAATTAAACTTTCCTTCATTCGTCGGTTTTAATTAAACAAGATTCGAACCGTTTAAATTTAAATGAGATGAGTGTGAATAAAACTGGAAAAAATTGTCACTTTTGAAACAATGTACTCGAGGATAAATCAAAATATTTTCTTTTTTTTATACAAGTACTATGAATTAAATACGTAACCAAATCAATTTATAATAGTATAGTACATGCTATACAAATATATATAAACTGGTAG
The DNA here is from genome assembly GCA_903632075.3 of Acanthosepion pharaonis. Lineage (NCBI taxonomy): Eukaryota > Metazoa > Mollusca > Cephalopoda > Sepiida > Sepiidae > Acanthosepion > Acanthosepion pharaonis. The sequence continues at coordinate 438,360 of CAHIKZ030004566.1, read as the reverse complement.
ATCACGTCAATTTATATGACGGTTACGTGTAGGATACAGGTTCGATTCTTGTCGGAAGACGCACATTTTTTATGAAATGTCTCGGATATTCAGACCGGTAAATGTTGTCAATACCGTTTATTATAAACAGATCATTTACTTAAATATTTTTGTCTATATAAATAACGAAATAACAATGAAATACATTAAATTAGTCCATTTTGTAGTGCGTGACGTCCTTTGTTTACGATAAGATCCACTTCGAGCAGCTATGGACGTTCGAGGGAAATCATAGGAAGTTTGTAGTTTAAAAGGAGTAAATTCGACCTCATTGCTAACCAGACGCTCATTCGCAGCTAGACTGGTATAGCACATCATGGTATAAAAGGGTTCCTGTTGAAGGACGCATATTTTGTATGAAATTTCTCGGACGTTCAGACTGGTAAATGTTGTTAATACTGTTTATTATAAACAGAGCAATTACGTAAATATTTGTGTCTATATAAATAACGTATAACGACAACAACAACAGCAACAATAATAATAATAATAATAATAATATATATATATATATATATATATATATATATATATGCACTTCTTTAGAGATTAATGATAAAAGGTATGTCCATAATTTTGCATTAATGCAGTTATCATTGGAAGAGAACGTTCGTTATTAAATCGAACATTAATTCAAAGTTCATTTAAGTTCATTTCAGAATTCTCTACGACAGAGTTAAATCTAGGTTCATACATCATATTCGTTTTTTAATCAGTTCACTCCAAGTAAGGCGATAAATTCACAAATACCATAGGAGACTAATGGATTACAAAGAAAATGAAATGTCTTTGGAAGGAATCGGACACCCAATCCTAAAACGGAAACTAAGGATGAATCGCTACTCCCGTTCAAACTCTGAGGAAGTGTGTGAACCGGACAATATCCTTTCTTCTTAAAACCTTTATAGATATAATGTTTTATGTGGCAGACATAGTGAACTAGAACCAGAGTCAAATGGCGGAATTGGTGAACAGGACTTGCCTTATTCTTGACGAAAGAGAGTCCATCTTTCTCTGGCATGTATGACTTCGATTTGAGAGAAGGCGAGTACGTCGCCTCGTCAAAAGAGACCCTTCTTCTTTGCTGTTCTACAAGAAATTGATTCTTCAGCAACTGAGTATATTTTTAGCGTTGTTGGAATGAATCAGAGAGGGACATCCGGGCTTGTTAGTGTTCCATTCTGAGGTGCATGTATGTCTAGTTTGTCTATCATCCGGGGAATGACTGGTGATTCCCTATTATAAGTAGACCATCATGGAGATAAGAGAGGTCTTCTATCGGGGTACATCACGCTATGAGCAGAGTTGTGATAGGCGGAACGAAGTACGAAATGTATACAGGGAAGAGAACAACGATAAATACCAAGAAACCGGTGTAGAGGGAAGAAACGCTGAATCTGAAATTAACTACCAAAAACAAGTTGCTAAATTCTTTTGACCACAGGTCATCTCTAAAAACAATAACGATAAGAATAAATATAATAAAATGATTCACATATCTTTATAATGCAAATTAAAAAAATAAAAGCCTCTCTTTCCGTGGTGTTTGTTTTATTTCCCCCTCCCAAACTCCAATTCTGGTAGATATAAAACTGTACCTTCTAATAAAACCCCTACTAAATGTTCCAAGACATAGGTTTCTATATAGATAGACATTTACAATACAGAAACTGTAATCTGGAATTGAAAAGACAACGGTTACGACGCTGATGTAGAATCCGCTATAAAAAACTCAAGACATGGAATGTGTAAATAATAAACACATCTAACACTTCGTGCTATTGATAATTCATAACTAATTTAATATAGAAAATAAGGGACTTTTAAATAGAATATATTTCGTTAGGAGTAGTTTTGCCCGTCAGCGAAAATTTCTATAAAACTAAACCATTGACATAAAAACATGAGTCATGAACGTACATTGTTTTGTCTGATCGAGACTTCTAATGGCATGACAGCGAATTCATTCAGAAATATCTGAATTATCAGCTGTATACAACGAATTTCTCAGGCCAATGTATAAAAATGTCAGCTAGGTCAATTAACTCTGAATGTTTCCTTATAAATAATGAATAATGTTTCCTTATCATTACTAATCTGAATTTCTTTTTCGGAAAGAAAATAGATTTTTCTTTTAACATTCGATTGCCATACACACATTTATTCATCACATAATCTAGTCGCAGTTACTCTATTCGAAAAACTATATATCTTTGAGGGGCAGGTGTTTTTTTTTTCTACAGAAAGGTTCACCCTTTACAAGTCCCGGGTTCCACATGAATACGAGGTCTAAGTTTGGGGCTCATTAGCGTGTATAGGAGTGGAAGATACCGGGTAACAATGGCCATGAACAGGTTAAGATTGTAGTGATTGGGGAAATATCCCGTTAAGAATCAGTTCCACAGACAAGTTGTTCTCCAGAAGAATCTGCCGGATGAAGACTTATTTTTTTACCGATGGAATGCGGAAGGAATATTGGGGGTTTTCTACTAGGTAAGTGGCATGGCTTGTTCTTGCTGTGAAGGTCTGAATTGGCGGTACCACGGAATGTAGTTCGTCCGAGTTCTGTGGAATTTCCAGTAGAGCAGCGTGATGCTTGCAAAATCCTGCCTACGGGAGAGAGAGTTTGATGGGTGCAAAATAATTCGTCACACATAAGGACTCTTTTGAACTCTATCAAGTCTGGAAAGTGAATTCTGGCTAGCTCATGCCCAAATATGACAACCGTATTCCATTTCTGGCCTGATCAGGCTCTTATAAAGTTAGAGGATAGCAGGAGTAGTCAAGTACTTACCGGAGCTGTATAGAGAGCCGAACATTTTCCCTGCATCCTTAGCAATGGATCGTATGCAAGAGTTGAGGTCGTGTGTTAGTTTGAGGCCCGACACTCTTTCAACGCACGGTGCTTTCCCGAGAGGACCTCTGTTTATCCTGATTTTTACTAGTTCGGTGTCAATTTGGCGATGAGGGAATATAATAAGTTCTTACGTTTCATGGAATAAAACGTTTGAACCATGATAACTTGATTCTCTCAAATATCAACGTTTCTGGTTATGTGCACAGGTTAGTCTTCATCGGCTCCCATATATCAGTTCATAATCTGAAAATATGGCCATGCGATTTTTAATCACTTGCTTTCGGACCAATCAAATAACACCAGGCGATATGCTAATTTTTTTGTAAACGATTTCTTGGGAAATTAAGATTCCTTAGACAGATAACAAAATTTGCGTTTCTGTCATCTTGAACAAAAATTTAAACACAAGAAACATTGTATCGGTAGTTGATGAACATTGGCGCCTTACACGAGTCCCATTCCGAAGATTCCTACGCTTTTATCTAAAGTTCAAATAAGCAAACTAAATCGACTTATTGTTCATTATTTAGTCATCTGAGAGAACAACTGGTAATTTCCATCAGGCTTTTACCCTTGATCTGCAAAATCTTTTTAAACCTTGTACCCATTCGGATTATTAATTAGTTTACTCTCATTTACATAATTAACTGCTATGTAGACAAACACATTCAGAAATATCTAAAGCGTCAATTATATATAACCATAGTCATAGATCGATGGTTAAAATTGGTTTAGGGCGAATGAAAACTAAAGGTCTTGGGGACTGGCACTAAAGAATCCCAAACAAAGAACTGTACAAAATAAGAAACCAAATGCCAAGAGGGCATTAACAAGAACAACAAAGAAAATGGATAGTTAGAAGATAATTAATGAAATAATCATGATGCTGAAGTTCCATACTACTTCACACAAAATGGTAGGAAGGAAACTCTCAGCAATACTGTTAAAAGTGATAACAATTACTGGATTAAGAAACCTAATTTCCTTTCAAAGATTAGTGTTTCAAGAGAATAATTTTACAATTTACAACTGACGGATGCACTCACTGCTCGACAGATATATACTGAACTGTTACTCATAAGGAAACGGCTAATACAACCGTTATCATTATCGTAAAAATATCATTTACCTTTAACAATACCATGCACAATTAGATATGATATCGCATTTCATCACTCTTTTATTTGTTTCCATCTTTTGCTATCTCTTAGTAAATTATGTATTTTTTGGGAAACATCATTTGCTTTTTCTATGAATTTTCGGAATTCTGTGCGACATATTTTATTATCTGTGGCTACAGTATAGGTATAAGGGCAAACTACACCTGGCTGCAATGCCTCTGATCGAGAGGTTATGATGGAGCCTGGAACCCCCTCTCATTTGTTGTTCTTCTTAGCTCCACTCTGATCTGGCTTGGTTCAAGCAGTTAGGGTCCCAGCAATGGGCAAATAGTCAGCCTCTCAAACTGGGGTCAATACACTACGAAACTATAAAGTTACATTTTTATAGTTAAAATACTAACAATAATTTTTCAGAGTAAAAATTACATTTCTGTAAAACAATAAAACAATAAATACCGGCAATACATTTTTTGTAAAAAGAAAGAAAAATATTAACAGCAATACATTTTTGTAAAAAGAAAAAAAATACCAAATGAAATAATAATGTTTCCAAGAAAATTAAATTTCGGCATTGAATAACCCATAATTTGTGATATGCCTCTAAACAAATTACAGTATCATTTTCTGTACAATTTTGAGCCAATGCCCAGATTACACTTCCGGTTGTGCCTTTTGCCGATTACAGTGCATTCTGTCTTCTTACAGTTAATAGCTTGTTCTTTCTTCATTCTTTCTTTTATGACATATTCCAAGAAGATTGTTCAGTTTTCCTTCTGAGCTGCCATTAAAACTGTGCCATTCGCATATTTTATACACTATATTGTTAGGATTTCTTTTAATTTGAGCTGTAAGTAATTTCCGTTTAAGCGAACCAATTATTATGTCGAATGTGACACCGTTACCAACCGTTTTTAAATATATAAAAACTCTCCACAACTAAAATCTAAATTCCATGGGAGAAAGGAAATCTTTTGCTTATCGGAGGATCTGTGAGTTATTATTCATTTAGATTGCTTAAAACGCAATGAAACCCTATAAGCGCAAAACCCCTATAGGTTTAAAATATGATTCTTTTTTTTTTATGGAGCAGCCATTACAACCAGAGGATGCAAGTCCACTAGCGCCGCTAGCTAATCCCATTGCAAGCTCCTGCCCAGGCGCATATGTATTTGTTCAACACCGACAAGCCCACTTGTGACTTATCCTGCAAATATACTGAGCAGAACTTGGTTAAATTTTCTTGGTGGGAGCACGTTATCTAGCGTGATCAGTAATCTGAACAACAAAAGGTCGTGCTAGCAAGGAATCCGTCTATCCGATAAGGAATCCAAGGCTATGGTTTTCAGGCACTTTACAAAGGTACTTCAAGCTGGGTACGCCTCCGGACCGATAACAATAAGAAATCACCTTCCTGACAAATCTACCAGAAGATTCGAACCAGTGTCGCATGGCCAGAAAGTGAACGTTCTAACCAATCTGCCAAGAAGCTGCAGTGTGAACATAAAAACATGGTCGGAACGCCCCGTGTTTTCATCAATAGTAAAAATGTCCTTCTCTATGTCAACAAATGCAGTAAGGTTAAGACAAGAGGAAAAAAAATGAACCTATGTAAGTCTGTTCCAATCCACCGATTCAATTTACCTGACATTGCACCAACCAAATATCTTTTACGATCGTCGCAAAATACTTTGTTCGAGAAAATCCTTTCAAACGAAAACAAGATTCAAATGTTCGTCAAATACTTTTTCATATCAAACAGAATTTTATAGTGTTAGTAACGATGAAATACCTTCTCAGTGGTAACAAGTCATTGCTAATAATGGTGAATCTGTAATTGAAAAAAATGCAAATGACCTTTTTCAAAGAATATAATTAAAATAGTTTTTTCGGAAGCAACACGTCGTATAGTGATTTTCCAAGTGTAACTAACATTTGGCACAAGGTCGAATGTATAGAGCACCTTGTGGGAACACAATGAGATCTCAATCGTAGTTGTTATAGCGAGACAAGCTTGTTAACCATTACACCACGTCGAGTTACCCCGGTGATTTTCTAAGCGAGGTTTAAAAGTAGCACAAGTTTGGGGCTCCCAGTGAGGATCGAACTCACTACTGAGCTGTATAGTTTAACATATCCGATATGAAAGTTCCTCATTTACTTCCTAGTCTTTCTTTGTTTAATTTTTTTTAGTTTGTTTGTTGCTTACATGCTCTGACCCGTCCTGTGTATGATGATAAACTACATCCGCGTCCTGGGCAAGACGATAAGCTATGTCCAGCAGCTAAGCCTCTGATCAGGAGGTTTTGAGGGGCGTGGAACAACCTCTCAATTCCTGGTGTTCCCAGGTCTATCCTGACCCGGGGTGGTAGCAGCTGTTAGGGTCACAGCTTTTGGCAAAGAGTTGACCCCACAACCTGTCTCAAAACACTATGAAAGTGTAAAAATAGATTTTAATACCAGAAATACTTTTTAAAAAGATTAGTATCAGCAATAAATATTTGAAAAAAGAAAATATTACCAGAACCAAAAATCTTTTCAAAATTAAATAACCCATTGATGTTAATATGCCACAAAACAAAACATACTAAATCTTAAAAAAAAAAAAAAAAAAATTACCAGGTATACTTTTTCGAAAAAAAAAAGGAAATTGTGTCGGCCTTAACTAACGCATTGAGGTTAATATGCCACAAAAAAAAAAAATAAACAAAATATACATTTTTTTAAATATTACCATCTATAAATTTTTGCAAGAAAAAAAAAGGAAATTCTGTCGGCATTAAGTAACCCATTGAGGTTAATATTCCACAAAACAAATCAAACTATATATCTAAAATATATATATATATTACCAGCTATACATTTTCGAAAAAAAAATAAAGGAAATTGTGTCGGCCTTAACTAACCTATTGAGGTTAATATGCCACCAAATAAAAAAAAATATACATATTTTTTTTTAAATATTACCAGCTATACATTTTTGAAAAAAAATAGGAACTGTGTCGGCATTAACTAACCCGCTGGGGTTATTATGCCACAAAACAAAAAATAAACCAAATATACATTTTTTTTACAAAATATTACCAGCTATACATTTTAAAAAAAAGGAAATTGTGTCGGCATTACATAACACGTTGAGGTTAATATGCCGTAAAAGAAAACAAACCGAACCAAACAACCTCTGTCCATGTTATTCTCAGTCTAACGTTATCATCCTGATATCTAATAAAATGCAATACTAAATCTTTCACCGTCAAATTAGTGTTGGCCTCAGGATATGTGGATTTCGCGAAAGGAATTTTTAATCATCTAGTTGCGAGGATGTCAGCAATATTTTTTCCTATTGCGTAGGAACTTTATATCACTTCCTCTTATCCTGTCGTCTTGTGCATGTATATCATAAGTTCCGTTAATTATATGTCACTTCAGATAGTGACATACTCGAAAACCCATTCTACACTATAGAGCCAACTTGTAAGACGACCTTCTTTTGCACCGGTACATTTGATGCGCCGATGGGAAACAGTCATAACTTTACACACACTATTTAGGTATGCCTTACGTGAAGCTCAATGATTCTTAGAGTCTCGATAATTCAAGTACCCTTAGAACTAAAGTTTCTTATTAAAATTAAAGCGCAGTGTACGTGTGTCCGTCCGTTTGTCCGTTTTTTGATCCCGGCGAATTATAAACAACACGATGTAACAGCTAGTAACTACTGTTACAAGCGGTTCAAAATATTGGTGATCATGGCACGCCAGAAATTTCTGTTGTTTGTAGCTGTTAGTAATTTATTTTTCATTTCGCTATCTCCCCTAAACCCTTTGCTGCCAAGAATTTCCAACAGCTTCTTGGGTCGTCTAGGCGCTGTTTTCCTCTGACCTTCATTTCAACATGTCCTTAATGCAACATATAAGTATCCCTTTTTTTTACTTATTTTCTAAAAATTTGTCGTTGCTCACATGTCCAATCCAATGGATTCACAGTATCCTTCTGTAAAACTACGTAGGGAGATTAGAAAGCTTTCACTGTCATATAGGAGAATTGATATTGGATTATATTTAGTACGCTTTAGTTTGGTTTGAATGATTTTTTTGTTTCTAAATACTTTGCTTAGTATCTGAAAGGCATATTCACTATACAACGCTCCATTGAAACTAGTTTCATTGCTGCAGTATATCGCTGGGTATAATAATTTAAGCTATCAACACCCCCCGCATATATATATATATATATATATATATATATATATATATATATATATATATATATATATATATATATAATAAAAACAACCACTTTTAAGGTACCATTACAATAATTTATTTCCCAAAATCCTTTTTAAAGGACTCCGGATCATCAGGTAACACTTCCAACAATGAAATGAGAGGAAAAATGTTACCTGATGATCCTGAATCTTTAAAAAAGGATTTTGTGAAATAAATTATTGTAATGGTACCTTTAAAGTATTCTGTTTTCATTAAATATTAGCTCTTTTCTTCACATTGAGCTCTCAGGATTTCATCCTCCTTGGATTTACCAATTTGGTTTACCAAGTTCTTCATAACTTAACTATATATATATATATATATATATATATATATATATATATATATATATATTGACGCATGTTACTTTAAATAATATAGACAAAGTTGAATTGAAATATTGATCAGTGTGAATGTTTTTTTTAAAAAATTCTTTATTAAAGTTTCATTTTAATTTCGCATTTCGTCGTAATTGGAATTGATATCGTCTATTTTAACCACAATTAAAAATTCAGCGGCGTACAGACATTACTAATATGTATTTTTTTTCTTTTCTTAGTACGCGTACTGTGACGAATTCGAAATATGACATAGTTCGTGTACCCTAATGTCTTTCAAGAGTGACTTTATGTGAAGGGATCATAAAGAAAGATAATTTTAAAAAGAAAAATATTGCGCGTGAAATAAATGTAAAAAAAAAACTAGGGAGAATAAAGATCGGTTGAATATATTTCGAATAAAGATTAAATAATGCTATCGTTTCTAAATTCTTATAACTTCTATGTACATAGGGCCCTGAAGGTAAAAGCTGAAAACCCGGAAACCCTCGACAGGAGCTAGCCTAGACAGTTACTGTAGGGCGGCTTCTCGGGTAGTTAAAAATAAATTTAATTCAGCCCACTCTGGTTTCATTCAGTGAAACATACGACATGAGTATTCATCTTTAAACCATATCTCTTCAAGTCCCCTTTGTGCAAATGGCGCGTTTGAATCCGACATTGAATTATACAATAGCATTACTAGGAAAAGATCCAAGTCTTGATTTCTTTGCTTGATAATAATTTTTGTCATAAATTTACAAATGTGACGAAAAATAAAAGTTTATGGATATTAAATAAACAGTTTCCGCATTTGCTCCATTTTTTTTTATCCAGAATAAACCGAAACCTTCAGTTTATCGAGAATTTCATTTCATGCAAGGCAGATTGCGTACTTGTTGCTTCTAAAATATTCAACATTTCCAACAATTACGCGATATCTGTTCATCATGGAACGCGCAGTTAAGATGATGAGTTTTTAATGTTGTTAATAGGTAGATAAAATATTTTCTTCTCTGAATAATAATGCTACATTTTATTTGTAATGGCAATTTTTGACATTAACCATTTCTTTATAAGGAAATATTTGCCATCCATTCATCTGAAAGTGAGAGGAAATGTCGGTTGAAATTAATAAAACACTTTCTCTAAAAAAAATCTTATCAGAGAAATATTTCCAAAAACATCTGATATCGCTCTTTCTAACAGTGCTGTAGGTTTCCTTCCTACCCTCTTGTTTACGTTAGTGTGGAAAGACATCTTCAATACGTCATTATTTCTAATTCCAGTTATATGTTAATGTCTATTTTATTGGTTGTTTCTTTTGAAAGATTTTAGTTGATTTCTTATTAGCTAAGGTAGATTTTTTGGGATTTTGTAATACCAGTCTATGAAATCCGATGAAAGATATTTATACAAACATGTTGAGTTTCGAAAAACAAATGAAGAATAAAACATCAACATAATATTTTAATACATTAGATAAAATACATAAAGATAGTCGGCTTATGTTATTCTGCAAAAAAGTTTGAACAATGATAAAAATATTACTGCTTTTATTTTAAAGAAAACTCGTAAAAAGTGTAAAAAATATTTCGTAAATATTCAAGAAGCGTAACATATTTTTAACTTTTTAGCAATTCATTTCACTAAAGAAAATATGATACACCAGTCATCACGTATGACAATTTCGAACAATTACATTATTTCAGGTAAATATAGATAAATATGAAATATTTGAGATAGATAAATAGTTTAGATGTGGCCGCAACTTTCGTGCTGACAGTTAAATTCCTCGCACTTCTCGTTTGTGGGACTCCATTCCGGTTCCATGCTTTCCAGCCAACTTTAATATGCAATGTCAATCGCTATCTAATGTCCTCCTGATTGTTCTTGATTTTTCGAATCATTAATAATGTTTCTGTTCCTAATTACTCCACACCCTGTAACCCCTTGCTTGTTTGTGTTTGTACTGAGTTGCTTGGGGTGATACCTATTAAAAAAATACATGTGAACAGAATGAGCTGTATATATATATATATATATATATATATATATATATATATATATATACACAGAGATGTGTGTATTTAGCAAGGTAAGTTCGCTTTTTTTTATTCTGATTAAATAATTACAAGATTATGTCTGCTTATTTTTTCTCATAATCCTTTCCTATTCAAGAATATTGTTCACTATATTACAATTGAATATACATTTCAATTGTAATATTCGTAAAAATATTCGTGATTATGAAAGGATTATGATGAAAATAAGCAGAAATAATGCTTTTATATTTATTTAATCCGATATATATATATATATATATATATATATATATATATATATATATATATATATATATATATAGCTTGTTTTTTTTTTTTACTTTTTATTATCGTGAGTGGTTATAATAAAACTAATTGTCTGTTCATGGAAGTCATAACATTTTGCACCATTAAGCATATATATATATATATATATATATATATATATATATATATATATATATATTTAGGGATGATGGCTGGAAACTCGTTATAGAGTATGAACATCAAGAGACTATGTTATGATTGACGATAACACGTAATGAAATTGTGGCAAATACATTGCACTCGGTCAATTACATTTTTTGAGCAAGACTAGCATATACTTAACTAGAAGACCCAGTCAATCTACAGGTGTTACATCAGAGAGAGATTTTTCTTAACGAAGAGTGATCGGTTTAATACTCCCAATGATTTTAGCGCACCTGGAAACCAAACTATTTTCCCACTAGGTAACAGTTAATTCAATGCTTTAACAGTTTTTCTTTTTAATCTTGCTTGCGAATAGCTACCCTACCGAAAACTGGATCATACGTCAGGTACTACAGGGTTACATTATTTCAGTAGATTTCGTATTGCGTCCTGACGATAGATAGATAGATAGATAGATAGATAGATAGATAGATAGATAGATAGATGCCAAATTTTAAAATTAATACCTCCAATATAATTTTAATTAAAATATAATATATATATATATATATACAGTGTGAAGACAAACATTGCTTTAGAGAGAACTTTTTCAGCTACAAAACAGTTTTTTCCGCAACATCAGCGATCCGTATTCTCCAACAATAAACAAAGGTTTTTCGTTTCGTGACAACCGTACTCGCCTGGTCATAAAATATTTTGTCACACTCATTGCAGTCGCCATCACATAAATGTGTTGCCACCACCTGAACTCAAATCAACGGTTTTCTGTCCGTAACCATTCACCAAGTGTCAATGGATGCCGATGGGAACAATACTTTTCATATGATTGTGTGCACTGTCACGAGGTGTTTCTTGGTTAATGTCAGATACGCTGTTGCCGGGCTAACGTTCATCCGCAGCCCATAATAAGGCAATGAATAAATAAAACTAGAAAAAGTTTATTAGCAGTAATTTTCACCGAATTCTGGTCTTCCACAGAAGAAAATCTTTGACGTCGTATGCCAATATAATTTATGTAGCAAACATTTATTTCGGCGTGAAGGTCGAAAATTCTCACTCACTTATTTTTTTAATCGTTATCACCCGAAGCAAATAACACGCAAGGGAGCCGGGGTAAAGGAATTAGAAACAAATAACAATGATCGAAAGAGAAAAGAGCAATCAGGTGAAAGGGACATTGCTTTAATTTTTTTAGTTAAAGTTGGCTGAAAAAGCGTGGAGCCGGAAGGAATTCGAGGAAAGTGCGAGAGGAACAGAAATATTACTAATGAAACAAAAATGAGAAAAGGGTTCAGTTCGACATTCCAACCAACTGAGGAAGGAAAACGTTGTAAATAGCGAGAAAGATGAGGACAATAGTCCGACATTGCATTTAATTTTTATATATATATATATATATATAAAAGAAAAAGTTGGCTGAAAAGCGTAGAGCCGCAAACGTTTTTGGTTAATGTGGAATTCGAAAATTTATACTTTGTTTTACATATAAATGTTTCCTGGTCTCGCAACCGAGGAGACACTGTTAGCATAGAATTTGCAGATACATCTAGGCAGCTGAACTTTAAACCGAATGAGCGAAAATAAAGGGTTCAGTTCGACATTCCAACCAACTGAAGAAGGCCGGAGCGTACAACGTTGTAATAACTATGGCGAGAAAGATGAGGACAATAGTCCGAATAATATAAACACAATTTACACAATACCTCATCTCAGAAATATATATATATATATATATATATATATATATATATATATATATATATATATATCTCGTGTCTCCTTATATATATATATATATATATATATATATATATCAGCATTTAACCCCGGATGTTATAGATTATGTGGAGGCGTGATAGAGGAAAGGATGAAGAGAAGGCATTTAGGAATAGATCAAGGCATCTGGAGATGTCGATTGGCATTGAACATGAAGAAAAATTAATTATATGTAGAAATCTCCACTTTCACCTGAAGACGGTTATGAGACCAGAAACACGAAATTATGTAAAACAAAAGTATAATATTTTTTCAATAAATCCACATTACAACCAAAACGTTTGAGGCAAAATGTATATAGGAAGCGAATTCTACAGATAGGAAGACATGAAGATAGATGTCGATTGAGTAGAATTTGGAATTATATCTATCAGGAAAATGTAATAGGAAAATTTTTAACTGTTCAACGTGCCATGTTTAATGGATGTCAGTTATCAGTTATCTCCTGTTAATTATCCCTCTGAAATTTCTCCACTGCCTTAACCGGGTATTGAACTCACTTTGGGTCCTGTCACTGGATCTAACCAACGCCTTTATCCACTGTGCTATCTATGTATGAATTTCTGGGTATTATAAATCTAATGTTTCTACAACCATTTTTACCAGTGCTCATATTGCAATTTTGCTGTTATCATTTCATTTTTTTACCAAATCTCATATTGCAACTTTGTTGTTATTATCGCTTTTCTCTGGCACTCTTATTACTGGTTTCCATATTGTATTTATTTCGATGCTTGGTCGTCTCAGGAGATTTTTGTGGCCTAGCATATGTGCTGATTCCTTAAGTTTGCGAATTTTTCAATGGTGTTCCTTGCCTATGATCTCATCCTGATTCCACAGTGGGTGGTGCTCACCCTTCTCTCTCCATATGGGGTCAGCCACACCTGATTTTTCTACTTCCCCTCGCGTTACAGATTTCTGGTGTTCGTGAAGCCTTACCTTGAGGGGGCGGCCTGTCTCAACTTTATATTTCTTTCCACAGCTGCACGGGATAGCGTACACACAGTTTTTAGTCATGTTCTCCTCTATGGTGGTGTCTTACTCGGGAAAGATATCTGCGAAGTGTCGTCAAGCTTTTGAAGGTTGTCCTGATGTTAAATGGACCGCAGATACTTTTTATTTTCTCTGATAACCCCTTCACATCAGGCAGACAGACTGTTTTCTGTTTGTTGTTGTCCTCCTCTTCGTGTACCCACCTATCCCAGTTTTGGGGGGCTGCTGCCATGTACCCAGGGTAGTTGTTACGTTGTAGGGTACTACTTATACTGACCAATTCTTTATCTTTGGGTTGCCACTTATGACTTTTGCTCGGTGTTGTAAGCAGCGGACGATCCTTTTCTTTACGCTGTATGGATGGTGGGAGTTGAAATTGAGGTACTGTCCGGTGAATGTCGATTTACGGTATACGGATGTCTTAAACCCATGCTCTGTTCGAGATATTAGAACATCCAGGAATGGGAGTGTGATGTTACTCTCTTTCTCCATTGTGAACTGTATCAAAAGTCTTATTGAGTTCACATGGTCCAGTAGTTCCTGAACATCTTCCTGGTGTGACAAGAGTATGAAGGTGTCATATTCGTACCTGAACCATATAGTTAGCTTTAAAGATATAGATTCTAATGTCATCTTCTCAAAGTATTCCATGTATATATTCGCCATTGCTAGTGATAATGGCGAGCCCATTCCTAAGCCCTCATCCTGTCGATATATGTGTGATCCCATTCCGAAGTGTGTTGTTTGTGTACAGAATGTCAACATCTCCATCAGATTATATATTGGAATACTTGTCCGTTCTTCTAGGGATGAGTCACAGGCCAATCTGTCTCTGACTACTGAGAGTGCCTCCTCCGTGGGTTAGGGTCAGAAAGTGACGCACAAAGTCCATCACCCACCAGTGAAAGCAGTAGTAAACATCAGCCAATATATATATATATATATATATATGAACATTTTTTCAATACTTCATGAGCTTCTGATCCTTAGCTATTATTAATTAATGTTGAACATGTCATTTTCGTTTATGATAGATTTCTTAACAGTTCATCTGTTAAGCTTGGAGAATAATTATACATTCTCATCGCTTAAAGCGTTCAATAGTCTTAGAAAGACCTTGGAGAATTCGATAAGATTTCTTTAATCATTTCTAAGACACAACGTTTCAGAGCTTAATCTAACAATTGGAAAACTTTGCAGTAGCACTTGGTATTTACATTTTTCTGAAGCACTCAACTCAGCAAAGGCCATTATCGGGAAGTGTGGATCAAAGTCTGGCGCACTCCATCTCTTCTGTATAGAATTCGGTTCGTAAAAATCTGTCTGACGGTGACGTCTTTTTCGGAAACAGAACCAAAACTAAAAAAAATAGCTTATTTGAATACCTTAATTAATAAGAAATTTGGTTCGTATGCCGTCATGGGCAGACATATTAATTTGTCGAATTATTCCTTGTCCAAGTCCGATAAGGTGGTCCTGTCCCGGGGTTTGTAATTTCGTATCACCGCTAGGAATATTGCAAATGTAGAGGTATTAAATAATTTTGAAAAACTCTTTGCTCAGTTATTTAAACATCTGTCAAATTCTGAAGAGCATTTGCTTCGTCTTAAAGCTTGATGTAAAGACATACATCTTTGTTAAATCCTCTATTGATTTTCTTGGGTTCCCTCGGCAGAGGAATGATTTTCATGTGGCTAAACAATTAAAAAAAAGACATATTTATATTACTAAGCCTGAAAAAAGGTGCAGGTGACGTAATATTAAATTATTTCTACTACGTCAGTAAAATGCTATCTATTTTAAATGATAGAATATTTCTGAAAATTGGAGAAGTCAATTGTGACGATGCTTTAAAAACTGAAGTTCTATTACAGAAGAGATTGTTGGAACTTCATAAGAGTAAATGTAAGTTGTCAACGTCCTCGCATGTATTGGTTAACAAAAATGCATAAAGAGGATGTTCCAATGTGACCGATTTTCTCCATATTGGGCTCAGCACAGCATAATTTGTCCAAGTGGCTTAATGATATTCTTGATCCTATCTTATTCTATTCTGAATATTGTGTGTCAGATTCTATGCATAAATTGAAACCAAACTCTGATACTAAAATTTTCGTATCGTTTCATATAACTAGTCTGTTCACGAATGTTCCACAAGATGAAAAAAATAGAAATTTGTGTTGAATTTTTGTATCGTGGCTCTGTAAAGACTCCACGTTTCCCTGAGAGTGTATTTGTCGAGTTGATAGGGATGGCTACGATGTCTCTTTCCTTTAGTCTTGACAACTACATGTATCAAGATATATATATATATATAATATATATATATATATATATATATATATATATATATATATATATATATATATAAGTGAACATTGAAGTCAAAACTCAGAGCGACAGATTGTTTCATGCCAGACGCAGTCGGCCTTACATACGCTCTATCTCTGATATTGAGCATTTTATCCCATAATTATATCCACCTTAAAACAATATTTTTTCATATATATATATATATATATATATATATATATATATATATATATATATATATATATTATACCCAAAACCTGGAGGCAAAAGTCTGTTTCATGCCTGGCCGAAAGAGTCAGTCCATATATATACTGCTCAATGGTACATTATAGACAATAAGATATTTTGTATTATAATAATGGTTGTTGGGGAGGCTGTAGCGGTAATGTTTCAAATTAAAGTAGAGGCTATTGAGTAGAAATAATTGTGGATTTGTATGCTAACATATATATATATATATATATATATATATGTATTTATTTATAAATATATATATACACACACACATATATACAGTTATATATATATACATGTGTGTGTGAGTGTGTGTGTGTGTGAGAGAGAGAGAGAGAAAGATTTACAAATAGATTGCTATGATTGCTACAAGACATTTCCCCCCTAACAAAACGTGGAATATCATGGCACTCTACAGCTTTCTATCATTTCTTTTTTTCATCCTTCCCTTTCACCGTTCTGTAATCGGATTACACAATCCAATTACGTCAGTTGTTTCTGTTTTCCTCTGTACGTGTTGCCTACATTACGTCATATGTGGGTCACATTTTCCAACCCTATTTTCGTTATAGACAATCCCGGTTAATTTTATTAACTTATGAACGTAGTTTTAAACTAATATTCCTAGGCAAGTCTAAATTTAAAAAAAAAACATATAGCATAATTTGCGTCGTTTGAAAATGTCTAAAGAAATATTTACTCATATTTATTTAAATTTATTTTATCTTCCAATGTTATTTACTCGATCCAATCAAGCGCAATTTTCCAATTCTTCCGAGTAAATGAAAATTAGTCTTTATTGTCGAGAGTATAGTTCAATGATATGTCTGTTCGAAACTAATATCCAGATTTGAATTTAATATTTGTTTAATTAAGAAATAAATGCAATAATCTTTTATTTGAATAAATCACTGGAAGAATAAAGAAATTTTTCGATATTTTTGAATCATCAAAGCTGATTGAAAAGAAAGTGACCGAAAGAGATTTCCACAAGTGCGAAGTGCGACAGGGAAAAATCGTCTAGCATAAAAGAAATGGTTATATCTAGCTATTTCAGCTGTAAAATGATGAGACCTCGTCGCCAATCTAGCATTGCGCTTCAATTTGTAAACTAAAAGTGCCAAAGATGAAAGCCTATCGGAACAATTACGATGAAAATGTTCATAAAAAAGTCACAGGAATGCCTCGAACTATAACACAATCTCCACGTTTCAAATGACAATGCGTTATTTGATTAAAATGAATACTGTAATTACCCTATGTATAATACGCATTTTGTCTAAAAAAATAATGATCATAAAAGGGGTGTGTATTATGCACAGCTAAAAAATATCTTTAAAAAATTTTCGCTTCTTAGGTTGATTTCAGTTGTGAAATGTCTACTCACCACAAACATACAACACTGTGACACAAATATTCGGCGAATACGACCCCATGAGGATGTCAAATACAATCATATGTACCTAACAATACTTACTAATATAAAATAAAATAAGAATTATCATAAAAACTAAATTACAATAATATTAATCTATGTTTAAAACCATTTTTTATAAGAGGAAACGCTGGCTTTAAAGAAAGTGGAGAGATACAATTTATAAGTTTTGATTACCATATTACCGTATTACGCGTGAGGAGAAGCTTTTCCCCACATTTTAGCACAAATTTAGCGGTGCATATTAAAGATGAATGGGTATTATACATGGGGAATTACGGTATCTACACGTTGCAGAGCGTGTAATAAACAAAATATATATTGCATTTCGTTTCATTGGAAACCACTGCTGTAGAAAATCTTACAGCTCGGCAATATTACTAATTTAGTGTTAAAAATGTCTCCGTCTTATAAGAAATAAAGTGATAACTTATTGAAATCGACGAAACGATAGTTTTAATATTTGTGAGGACATTTCAAGAAAGCATCGACAGCAAAATACAAAGATTTCTACCTGTCAACAAACACATATTAATTAATTTTGTGAAGAAGCTTTAAGCAAAATATGTTTATTTTGTTTCGTTTATTTTAAGAATTCTTTTAATAACTGACGGCCGTCTGTTTTCGGGTCTGGGCATTTATTTTTCTTTTTCTCATCTTTTCTTGCTTCTTCACTCATTTTCACTTTTATATTTGTTTCATCCTGTTTATTTTTCGATTTAATATTAAATAAAAAAAAATCCAATGCTGTAGGCATACCCGGGAGCTTCTCATTAATTCTTCAGTGTTAAAATGTTAGTTTACATTTTTTTTTATCACGGTTCAGCTAGATTTTTCTCAGGACGTCATGTTTGTTCGAGCAAAACGTACAAATATATAAAAAATAAATTATTTAGTCATTTCACAACGATAACAAACAAATCTTAACTACAGACACATATCGAGTTTCAACCTTCAATTTATGCTGGGGAGGACCGTGTGTGTTTGTTTGTTGCATTAGAAACGTGCATGAATCTCCAGGTAGAATATTAAAACTACAGGTTTCCAACCAAACCATATATATATATATATATATATATAATATATATATATATATATATATATATATATATATATATATATATATATATATATATATGATAGAAATTATTAGGAGGATTTGATAATTATAATTACGTAATTCATCGAGTCTGAAAGAAACCTTAACAGAATGCAGAAAGCATTGGACGGCTGTTTTGACCTATATTTGGGACTACATGAGCAGTGTGTATCCACTACCGAGAATTGAAACCCTGACCGTTAGGTTAGTAGGCAAACGTCATACCAACTTTTCCAATGGTCCGCGGAGACGAGGAAACAGCAAATCAGACTCAATATAGCGCTGCTCGCTCACATATTCCGAAGCTCACACTAATGAAGTAGAAGCTAACTCCGACAATGACATCTATCGCTTCTGTTATATATATTTTTCTCTCCATCTTTTCGCCATATAAATTACAATCCCCCATTTCATAAAATATTAACCTGGTCACAAAGTGTTCCTCATTTATATAGTATATATATATTTATTTATTAAAGACATTTTTATGTTTAACGTTCTTTTTATAGATACAAGTATTTAAGGAAATACTCTGTTTATAATAAACAGTATTAAATAACATTTGCCGGCCTGAATGTCCGAGAAATTTTCATAGAAAATATTCGTTCTTTGACAGGATTCGAACCTGCATCCTATACGGAACCATCATTTAGCGCTGACGTGCGTAACCTCTCGGCCACAAACAAAGGATCGTTCGATTGGCAAAGTCGAATTTACTGCTTATAAATCTCGGACATTCATAACTGCTCATGGCGTATCAAATGTAAACAAATGACGTCATATATTAAGAAATTCGAAACAGAGCATTTACTTAAATACTTGTATCTAAAGAACGTTAAACATAAAATGTCTTTAATAAATAAATTGTCGGACTTTGTCCATTTCTATATATATATATATATATATATATATATATATATATATATATATATATATATATATATATACACCTATCATTCGAGGTTAGAAATATCGGAGAGAAGTTATGCTGACAATGATTGATAAGGAAATCGATTTCAATTTCATTCATATTGACGATCTGCTGGAAGATTAGGTGATAGACCAGTGCTTTTAAGCATTTCATATGAAGATGCAATAGTTTATGATTAAATGCATTTAACCCCATTTTCAGGCTACACGTGTATATACGTCTTAATCGAAAGTGTCTTTTTTCAGACACAGACAAATATACACGTCCGAAATATAATATTCAAAAACCAGCTACAGACGTGTTTCTTTCTGTTTGGCTTTTTTATATACCCTTCTGAACTTGAAACGTGTTCACTTGTCAACTCCAACATCTAGTAATGGTGTTAGCCAACGCTCGATTACTTCAAGGTGTCTTAGTTTCTTAATTACTATATTAAAAAAAAAAAAACAGGAAGAGGTTAACAAAATATTATTACTGACATCATAATTCCGAAAATAAGCATCATAACTGATGTCATCTCTTATTTATTAACCCAATTAATCAATATCCATACATTCAGTTTGATTTTTCTACATCTGCGAGGTTTCTTAATGGTAAATTTTGCTGATTTAATGTTCTTAGTGAACATTTTTCTTGCCGTTATTATATAAAGAAAAATATATTTATAATAATTTAATTGGTGTTATTTTCTGATCAGTAACCTGGGTATTTTGTGTGGATGCATCCCAATTTTTTAAAGTCAGTTTTATTTGTTTTTTCTCTCTGTAGTAACTTATTGGCAATGCTCCATATATGAATAAAATATAATGTAAACAAATACAACGATTTTTGTTATGAGTAACTTTCTAGTAAGTATCATATTTTCAAATCTCTTACAGAAAAACATCTCTATATTAATTTCCGGAAAATATTTTTAAACAAAGCATTTTTCTGTGCGTCTAACGCTGTTTTTCAGCTACAGCGATATTTGACTGACCAGTAATGCAATGTCTTTTCATTTTTTTACCATTAATATTTTTTTTTAATATTTTACCTATGGCTTGGTTAATAAATATTGCAACTGGGAATTTTGGGGCTCTTAACCAGATTTTCCCGGCAAACCCTAAAAAATGTATAAATCGGGAAAAATACATTATACTATATACAAAAGTTTGATATCTTTCAACAAAATGGGATCCACTATATTTTGAAAGACACTTTTGTACTTTGAACATCTACTATCAGGATTTCTCCCAGAATGGTGTCGACAGCAATAGTAATCTATCTGAAAATATTTAATCTCTCAAATTTGAAAATATCGATTGGAATTAAAACTTAAATTGAACGGAACATGTGAAATAAAAAAGAAGACAACTAAACTAACAAAAATAAAGGAAGCGATCAAGAGGAAAGTCAACAGCAAAAAAATAATTTTGAATCAAGTTATGAAATCGACGGAAATGTGTTCAAATATTCTTCTTCTAAGTGCCATGTCCCTTCAGGACGTTGGCGATCATGGCTCTCCACAATTTCCGGTCTCTTGTAATTATTAATAAATATCTCTCCCATCTCCTACTACGATATTCATTTGCTCAAGTTTTCCCGGTAGATTGCTTTCCTCTTTCTCTGTTACATTATATATGTCCAAGAAGTATCAAATTTTCCAATATTTCTTTTTCATTATGTACCGCAGAAACTTCAACTGCCACATCCTGGTGTTAAGTATGTGTCCTTTTTGTTGTTAATATCTCAAAAACTGTGTCGTTGCTTTTAAATTCTCAGCATCTTTCTGTAGAAATTCATTTCTCTCGCTTCAAGTCTCTTTTACATCTGTGAGGTGGTTGTCCAATTGCCTTATAGGATAACTGGTATTATATAACTGCCTTATAGAATAAGTGATAAAATTCACAGAAAGATAACCTTACAGAATAACTGATATTACATAATAGGTTAGTACTCTTTTTTGGTTTCGAACAATATTTTCTATCTTAATATTATGCTCCCGCTTTTAGTAGTCATCTTTCACTGTGCCAATGCACCTTCAGACTTACGTGTATAATTATATATATATATATATATATATATATATATATATATATATATATATATATATATATATATATAAAGAAAAGAACAGTAAGATATATAATCCGGTTTTTCTTATACATATTTTTATTTGTACAAAATAGTTCTCAATGTAAATTTACAGAGCATTAATATTATAAATATTATATTAAATATATATATATATATATATATATATATATATATATATGTTGATTTGATTATATGTGTATATATATAAATATATATATGTATGTATATATATGTATATATATATATATATATATGTGTGTGTGTAAATATATATATATATATATATATGTATATATGAACAAATTTTTTGTGTAGAAAATTTAATAAGAGCAAGGAAAAGGCTAATTTACAAGGCATTTTCAATGTCAATTTTAATAGCTAAGAAAAAAACAACCGGTTTCGTCTCAGTCTTATCAAGTTTATTCCTAGGAATTAAAATAAGCTATTGCAGGAATTGTGCTTCTGAATTTGGTGTGGACGTTTTTTTTTTCTATCTTGTCAAGGTCCCTCTCTACTTATCATCTCAAGGTTGTGGAATCTTTGTATATCACATCCCGCAAGCCTTCCCTTTGTAAACAGAGGGATTGTTTACTTGGTCGGAATGTTATTGGGCACGAGATTTCCTTGATTTTTCCCCATTAGTCATCTTGAATTGAATTTACACGTATTCTCATTTTAATTCCCAGGAAAAAAAAAAAAAAAAAACTTGATAAGACTGGGACGAAACATATTGTATTTTAGCTATTAAAATTTACATTAAAAATACCTATTTTTGCTATATATATATATATATATATATATATATATATATATATATATATATATATATATAGGTCGTAATCGGATGGTAAAATCCAAGATAGTCCCATTAACACAATATAGAGTTTGAAATATTAAATATTAAATTTTAAAACTGACTCACAAAGAGCGCGCAATGTTTATTTTCATTAAACAGAGCAACATTTTTTTTTTGACAAGCGGGTGTCCCCGAAGGCTCTATCCTGTGTTCTACGCTGTTTCTAAGGTTCATCAATGATATTCCTAATGTCATCAGTTCCCAAGCAGACATTTTTACAGAAGACACGGTCATTTAATTCTGTCTCAATAGCAACTCCACAAGAGATGACAAAGCTAACCTGTTGAAAATGACCTCCAGTCTGTGGTTACCTGGGACATGAAAATTGATTGTTTTTTTAATGCCTCCAAACGGACACCGCACACATTCAAACACGGTAGAGAATCATTCTTACCCGCCATCGGCATGGCCGATGGTAGACTCCTGGAGATCAACAGACAGCGCCTTCTTGACCTGAGATTTTCAACTGACTTGAAGTGGAACAACTACACGAATCAATAGCTCAATTTATTGTAAAGCATGTTTTGTCACTGTGTTAGACCAGAAGGTCTTGTCAGAGTCCATCTTGCACATTTGCAAATCTATCATTTGTCTGTGCATTGAATACTATTGTCATAACTTCGCTGGTACTATTGCTATTGTTGTGGTAGGATCCACCTAATTTGCATAGTGGAGTACCGACCATATAAATATGGTTGGTACCGGGAAGAGAGGGAGGAATCAAGAGATTCAACCAGAGACTCTGCCCGACTGCAACTCGGTCAACACATTCTCCAGTAACGGTCTTTCCAGAAATATACAAAATACTATATGTAAATATTGTGTACACTTTCTTGTTTCAATACATTCTGTTCTAAGTACATTTTGTGCTGCATTATTATTCCATGCATTAGTCAAGTTTCAACAGCTATTAAACTCGAGCTTTTGACAAAATCCAAAGAAGGATCTATAATGTAATTGATCCTGACTTGGCATCTTGACTTTAGTCACTTTCTTACCGAAGTGACATGATTTCCTGTCTTTTCTATAAATATTTTTATCGGAACTGCTTTGACGGCTTTCTTTTTCCGTGGTGCCTCGAAGACGTGAATTTAAGTGTACTACTAGATTGGTATTATAAGATGTAAACTCCTATATTTTACAGCCAATAAGTGAAGGACAAACGCCTACAAATAAATCTTACTAAAATTAGTAGATATGAATTATTTTTTATACAATTCTGTAAAATCACGGCTCCAAACAGGTGGTTTCTTGAAACTTATTCGATATGAGATGATGTGTTTTCTACGACGTCCGCACGGTTGAAATCTAAATGATTTGGAAATAGGTCAGGGCTCGGTTTAATGAGTACATTCCCGCGTAAATCTCATAGGTATCGTGAGCCGAGCACCGGCTCTAAATTGGCGATAAGAACGGCATGTTAGCAACAGTCAGCGACCACATCTGCAAAGAGAATCAGAGAAGTACAGTCGGCGAAAAAGGGCGGGATTGATGCTATTGGAATCTATCAAGATCAAATTGGGAAACAAATTTCAATTCCGAGCGAATTTAGAATGGAATTTTATTACATCGTCTTCATTTTATCGAAATTGCTGAAATTGAATTGAGTGTTTTTTTTTAATGTAAACAAAGACGTCAGAATTAAATAAATAAAGAAAAAGCGTTTGGTTTTCAAATTTGCTCAAAAAATACAAAAAATTCAGTTCAAGTTTAAAGCATGTAAATTCATAATTTAAAATAAAACGTTAAACTTACATCTCAAAATGTATCCAGTTATTTTTCTTCGTTAAAAAAAAAGTCCATAAAAACAATATAGCCACTAAAATGCAAGAGATTACTGAATGTTAGAGAATATGAGGAAAAAAAAACTAATTAGAAAAGAAAACAATAAAGAAACAAAAATTAGAAGACAGAAGATAGCAATTGACTTTGCCTCTAAAATTTTAAAGATCATTTTTTTATTGAGAATCAAGAAACCGAAGGAGATTTCCACAAGAGAAAAGTGCCAGGGAATAAATTGCTAGCGTAGAAATTATGGGTTACATTTAGCGATTTTAACTGTCAGATGATGTGACCTCACCGCCAATCTATTAATTCTCCAAAGGTTTTCTGTTTTGATAGAAATGGAATAATTGAATCGGAATTCGGAAAAGATTTTACCAGTTTTATACGGTCGAAATTTTAATAAAGCCTTCTAAAAAATATGTGTTTATTACAATAGGCATTGCTTAAAAATAAACACTGATGCAGAAACACCGAAATGTTTTTTTATTACTTTAATAAACTGTGATAGATAAAAGCATGAAAAATTCACTTCTTTAATAAATGAAAAAGAAAATTCTGTCGAATTTATATCAATTGACTTCGTTTTTTCATCATAGTTTGATTTATAACAAGTTTGTTGATTTTAGCCGGAAGTTATCAACAAATTGAGTAAGGGAAAAGAATACGAATATCAATATTTTTTTAATGTAAAACTGCAATTTTTTGTAGCTTCAATTAAATTCGTTGCAATTAAACATTTAACAAATTCTCAAGCAACTGTGAATAGTACTCTCTCATACCCATATATATTTCTCGGCAGGAATCGAGCCTGCGGCCACCTTTCTAATATAAACAGGTATGTATCGTCCACGAAGAACGTTAAAGCATAATTTCAGTGCAGGGGATATGCTTTCCTTAAAGGAAAATAGAAACCAGTTTGAAGTGTTGTTCTTCGGGCTTGAGCGGTAAAGTACACTTGGTCAAACATTGATTTTTCCCCAGAAAGAGGGACACAGATTCGATACATGGCAAGGAAAGCATTTTCTTTTCGAGGACATCTCGAATGCACAGGCTGATAAATGTATTAAACACTGTTTAATAAATAGAAATGAAGCGCCTCTTTCGAATACTTATTGTCCACTACAATAATGTTTGCGGTAACATATGTAAGACAAATATTCACCCTATACAAAGCCCAAGTACCACTCGTAGAAGGTTATTGAAGAGGTTTGCTGTGGGAGCGGAAAGTGTAAGATGAAATCCGCCGCGCCTTTTATAAGTGGGAAAGATAATGGTTAACGCTAGTCTTGAACGGGTTAAGCGTGAAGTGTTCGGGGAAGCATGATCATGGGAGTTTGTTCGTGGGAGAATCTCTTCTAGAGGAGTACTTTTTCACGAATGGACTAGGAAGTGAATGAGGGTGATTTGCTATAGCATAGGTGCCAGGGCCGAATTTATCTGTCAATATATATATATATATATATATATATATATATATATATATATATATATATATATATAGTCATCCACAGAGACTGTTTCGCTGTATCACAGCTCATCAGTGTGACTAGACGTCCGGGTGCCTCTAGCGAGGATAGAAACCCAACTGAATTGGCGTCAGTCTTGGATTCTACCACTAAGCCATTGGGGTACGGATGAAGGTGAATTTAAGCATATTTATTTTTAGATAAAAACACAGTGACTTGGAGAACTCGATTCGATTTACCGAAGAGTATATATATATATTGAACATTGAAGTCAACACTCAGAGGCGACAGGCTGTTTCCTGCCTCATTTGAGTGTTGAATTCAATATTCACTTATTTATATTTATATTTTTCTTATATATATTTATATATATATATATATATATATATATATATATATATATATATATATATTGTGTGTTAGGGCAGCAGGTCATCATTGAAACATATATTGTTAAGTAACAACGAATGCCAATTATGTTTGATTATAAGCCGTTAAAAGCTTCTTACAGTGGCTTTAGTTTCCAGGGAAAATAAAGAAAAACTGTCCAACATTTGGATATTTTTTTATTATGCTGTTCAGCGAACCAAGCTTTCGGCTCACATTTGCAAATATCAGAGTGGTTATATGTGAAACGAAAGCTTAGATCAAGGATGAAGAAAATAAAAGAAAAATATCCAGATGTTGGACAATATTTGTCTCCCGAAATCAAAGCAACGATACGAAGCTTAGAACCGCTCATGATCAACCATAATAAACACTCATTGTCTGTTATATTTAACAATATATTTTTTATATATATATATATATATATATATATATATATATATATATATATATATATATATATATTCAGATATAGTATATCAGTAAAAAAACAAAATTAATAGAGAAAAGATGAACAAATATTATTAGACGAGGCTTTTCGACGTCTGAGGGAAATAATCAAAGCAAGTGAAGAATTTATTTTATGCTAGGCCACAAAAATCTCCGGAGCCGACCAAGCATAGAAATGAATAAAATATGGGTACCAGTAATAAGAAGTGCCAGAGAAAAGTGATAATAACAACAAAAATTGCAATATGAGCTGTGGTAAAAATATGTTTGAAAACAGTAAAAATTGCAATATATCACTGGTAAAAAATGAAGTTGAAGACATTAGGTTTATAATAGCCAGAAATTTATACACAGCTGTCCTCAAGGACACATGACACCGTGGATAAAGGCGTTAGTTAGAACCAGAGACAAGTCCCAAGGAGTGTGAGTTCAATACGTGGTTAAGGAGGTGGAGAAAATTTAAAAGGGAAAGTACCAGGAGATGACTGATAACAGACATTCATGGCAGTGGAACTGGAACAATCTACCCCGTTTGTCATTCGAACCACAACGTACAACGGCCGAAAACTTGTGCTAAATATGGCGACAAAGATGTGGAGAATAGTCAGAATAATGTAAATAGTATTTATTTTGTTTAACCTGTTTAAATACAAAAGGTTTTTAAATATAAGAACGTTCATGCATGTTCATCATGAGGTTGAAAGTCCACTAAATCATGTGGAGGAAACAAAGTATCTTAATTCATAAAGAAATATTTTTATTTTATATATATATATATATATATATATATATATATATATATATATATATATATTATATTTATTCTAAAAGTATAACATAATTATTTTATAAAATCACTACTAAATAACCATTTTGTTACAACACTTATGGTGTTTATTAAGTGATGGTGTTGAATGTAGAATAATGAGATTTAAAAGGTTCAAATCGACCAAACTTCCCTCGATAAAGGGAAACGTTGTTACACGAGTATCAATGAACAACTAAATATAGATACACATAATTTATCATTCCCAGACACGCAAATATATATATATATATATATATATATATATATATATATATATATATATATATATATATATATATATATATATATATATATATCTGATTATGTATATATTTTCTTTTGCAAGATTTTATATATATATATATATATATATATATATATAGAAATTTATTATTCCCAAACACGCATATATATATATATATATATATATATATATATATATATATATATATATATATATATATATATATATATATGCAGTGTTACATCAGAACATGTACATATCCACTACGAAATTGGACATTTTTGTTTCAACGTCAAAAAGGAACAATTTTGCTAGACGTCACATCACTTGGGGAATCACGGTCTCCAACACATTGATATATATATATATATATATATATATATATATATATATATATATATATATATATATATATATATATATATATATATATATATATATATATGCGCGAGTGTATGTGTGTGTGTGCGCGCGTGCGCGCGTGCGCGCACCACTGGGAATGATAAATTTCCTATAAGTCCAAATAACCATCGCGATGTAGACATCTGTTTGGGTTCAAACAATGGGATAGAATTTCCCGCGTAGGCACAAAGAGGAAACAGCGGGTGAGAAATGAAAATTCGTGCAGTTTATGATTTTATCTCGTTTATTCATTTCCTGTAATGATTAATTTTCTTCCACTCAATTTTGTCAGCATTATCATCAAAATAATTACCACTCATATTAATTGTATAATTTATAAGTCTATTTTATTTCTATAAACTTGTGTTATACTTTCTATGCGTCTTCAATCAATAATGTTAGAGAAAAGAATTAAAAGTCACGAAAATAATTAATATATATTCATGCAATTTACAAGTCCGATTTCTATTGTCATCAGAAAAAAAAAACAGTTCTCTACTTTTTTCATGTCTTTTTTCTTATAATTTATTTTATCATTCTTAAAGAGGAGTCAAATTTCTCGCTGAAAATGTTTTATCCATTTCTATTAATTTATATATTTAATCTGAAGCTAACTTTCTCTTACAAAAATAATAATTTTCCTCTTTATCATCATGAATCTATCGTTCCTTTTGAAAGATAATTACTCTCCTGAATTTTCGTTAATAATAATAATATTAACAATATCAATAATAGCAATTAGTTAATAATAATAATAATAATAATAATAATAATAATAATAATAACATTAAGAATTAGTAAATAGAAGCCAAAAGATAAGAGATATGGAATAGAATGTAGAACACAACTTGAAGCACCATACACACACCCTGACGCATCGGCAGCCATACCATCGCAGAGATAGTTTACAAGTATCGTTCAGCCATAATAATAAAAAAATTTCCTTTCAGATGATCGCCCATCTCAATAGAATTATTGAAGTTGATCTTGCTTGAACCATGAAAATTAAAATCTTGAAAATAGAATCGTTCCTTACCTGCTTTGTAACGGTGTTTGTATTTTTTTCCCTTTTAATTTTTTAAAAAATTTTTTCTTTTCTTTATTTTTCTTTATTCTGTATTGCCATCATTTTTATTATTTTTACCTTCAGATTCATCACCCATATGTATTCACTTGTTGCAAGTGGAACGAGGTTGTACTTTATTACATTGGAGTAAAATGAAATATTTGACCGCAGCTAACTGAATTCTTATTGGTTTATACTGGTGCTGGACGTGTTATTTAAAGAGACATCTGCATACTTATGTTGTAATAAGTTACTAAAACCGGATGTGAAAAGAGATATTTAATTTCCAGTAGAATTTTTATTTGGTCGGAAAGATCAGAACTTATACTATGTCAAAATACGCTTTATTTTTTCTTAGTATATTCATATATATATTCATATATATATATATATATATATATATATATATATATATATATATATATATATTGATATATTGATATATGGTATATATACATATATTGATATATGATATATGATGCATGATATATATTGAGCAATTTATCCCATAAATATAGCACATATTAAGATTATTTCTTTTATATTATATATATATATATATATATATATATATATATATATATATACGGATAATATTGAAAATTTAAATTTTAAAGTTTAAAATTTAAGATTTAAAAAAGTAAAAAATAAAATATACACTCCTGAAAAATTTATTTCGGTTCAGTTCTCTGGGGAGGAAGTATGGGTTTGTAAACAGTGACTATTACGGCTAATAATGCAATACATTTCGTTTTATCGAATCGAGTTCTCTCAGCCACTGTGTGTTTATCTAAAAATAAATACACTTAAATTCACCTTCATCCATGCTGTGCGCCAACGTCTTAGTGGTAGAATATCCGACTGATGCTAATTCAGGAGGGGTTCGATCCTCGACGTCTAGCCACATGAGCTGTGATACCGCGAAACAGTCTCTGTGGATGACTATATATATATATATATATATATATATATATATATATATATATATATATATATGCATATATATAGGGAAGAAGTTATATTTCTTCTAATGAAAGTAAAGTGTATATTTTAAAAAGAAGAGAGTAACCTCAAAAGTCTTTAGTTATATATGAAGAATGAAGTATAATATATATTTAAAAAAATCAACATTATAATAAAAAAGTATTTGCGCTTTCTCTTTCTATATATATATATATATATATATATATATATATATATATATATATATATATGTGTGTGTGTGTGTATATATAAAATTAAATTTACTTTTCAGAAATAGTCGAAGCCACCTCATATGTATTAGTTGGCAATTTCCTTCTGTGAAATGTTTTAAAACTATTTCTGGTCTGTTTGCATAATTTCCCTATCTGTGAATATTGTATATCACTCCATTAAATGTTATGGTATCAGCTTGTTTGCTACAGACTGGCCACGGACCGGTTTATTTTGCCATTGTTTATGTATCTGGTCAATTGAATTTGCTTTTGCTTTCTTTTTTCAGTATTTTACAGCTTTACACGCTGTAGTGTGGTTTACTTGTATTTCTGCATCCATTTGAAACTCCATTTTGAACATGTTGGCTTTCTTTATTACGGAATAAAGACGCTTATTACTTTCATGTTCTTTGACACATCGTCATCCAGTTTTCTATAGTTTGCAGGTATCTTTGAAGGCCGATTTTTGTAGTTTTGTAGGACAGTTCTAGTTGAACTAATCCTCTACCTCCTTCGGATCTGAGCTCATACAGACGATCAACATCATCTTTGGGATGATACAAGCGGTAGCAAGTGTGTGAGCTTTCTCGTTTTCGCGTCCATTCGCTTAATGTTAGCTATGGTCCAGTTAAGGATGATAAAGCTTTATTTCATCACAAGGACAGCCGATGTGTTTATGGCTGATATTGTGTTTTTTGCATTCAGCTCAGTATTCACTACCAGACACACACGCCTGTAGTACTTATTATTATTATTATTATTATTATTATTATTATTATTATTATTCACTCACAGTGTTTTCAAATCAGTTGGAAGTAATGGTTAAGAACATGTCTCAATATCCCAATATTTTCTTATGATAATAGCTGTATTTAATAGAATTTTATACTGAATGGTTCAAGGTTTCTTTCAATGTCTTCTCATGGGATCAGGTTTCCTCTAATATCCTATTGCTTGACAAAATTTAATGAGCGAGATAACGGCATTAAGAATAGAATTGGCTGCACTAAGAGGAGTGTTTTCCAAGACCACAAGTTGTTACGAAAAGAAAACGTTAACCGAAACCTTTCAGTCGTGATCAGCATTTGCATCTTCATATCTTAACCTTTTATGAATTTTCAGAATTATCCAAATTGTCAGCTGTATTCAATCACATTCTCATATCAATAATTAAAAAATGATTTCGAGCGATTGAAGCATGTAGGGCTTAAACGATGACCATACTTTTGAGAAACCTGTGGATTGCCACTATAGAACCACAAAGAATTCTAACAAATAACAGAAGCCACATTACTTGAGGGGTTACGATAACAACGAGAAGAAAACTGTATGTGAAATGAAAGTCGAAAGGAAAATAAGGACAATCAAGATACTGACATTCCACACAATTTCAAACAAAAGTTTATGACCCCCATCAATACTGGAATAACTGATAAAAGTTAAAGGATTTCCTATTTTCCTGCAAAAATATTTTAAAAGAAATATTTTACTGCTGTTAACCAACATACCACTGGCTGTTCGGTCAATGAATGCCAAATATGTGCATATAACAATTAATATTACCATTATCATTAACATTAAAAGTTCTTACTGAGCGAGAGAACAAAAGACAAACAAAATGGTGCTGGGGCAAAGATATAGGAATTTCAATATATCTATCATGATCCGCAATCAGACAGAGTTATAGCAAGCACACGCATTGCAACCAAATGTACACGATACATGACAGATATTAATAAAGTCAATGCATAACTTTGCTGGTGGGGGACTAGTTAGAGGTACCTTCAGGAAGGGCAAAACCGCTCAGTCGTTATCCAATCGAAATTGTTTCGAAGTGTCTAGATTTGATTCTTAAGTCGTCTTGGCTGTCTCATCCTTAAGAAATCACTTCATGGCCATGATGTTCCATTATTACACACGCCTAAAAAGTGCTGTATAGGATATTAGCCTTCGTCAATTGACAAGTGAAGCTATGGTACTGAACAGAAAATCTACTCTACCCCAACTTAACACAACTCATGTACATATTAACATTTATATGTTTTTTTTTTTATGTTGAACGATTGCTCCGTTTTCTAGGGCTTATCAGCCCTTTGCGGGTTATGTAAATCCAGAAAATATTTTTACATTTTAAGACTTTTTAGAGATAATAATGATTCTTTGATACGGCCTAATAATTAACCCATAGCTGGGGGAGCATACAGTGATTCATACTTTTCCAAATTTTAGTAAGTATATATAACGAACACAACTGCAATTGGAAACCGACTTTCCGATTAAGAATTCCGAGTCATTATATATTACACCACCCTCACATCCAAGCTTACAGCCTCAGGTATTCCCAAACACTCAACGATCTAGGTACTGTCCAGATTCGACGTTGCTTAACTTCAATGATCGTATCTTATCGGACCGGTTTTTCAATGTGATATGAATAAGCCAATTATATCTCTAATCTTTATTGGATTACACATTCTTGAAGCTTAAAAAGTAAGCATTGCGTTACCTGTTTATGAAGATATCTCAACAGTCCCACTCCTGAAAAGATGCGTACTACGTCATCAAATACGGGAATTACCAAACTGGTTATGGTCAAAATAGTGACATGTAAATCGGTGGTATTGAAAAGAATATTTATTGTGGAGCCTCGTAAATCAGCAAGACAAAGTTGTAAATGTTATCAACTCCAATCATTTTTTGATGTGGTTGTTGTTATTTGCCTTGCTTTTGAATTAACCAGCTACATCAAGATACGACAAATGTTTGTATCAGATGCTAAGAGATGAAGGAAAATTGCAATCGGTGAGAAAAAAAAGAATATAACTCTAGTCAAGGAATACCCACGTGTATGGTTTTTGGAATTCGTCTATTTTAGAGCTACCAAAAAATTTGATCCACATACTTGTTTCTTTCTTTTGATATAATTCCCAAAGCCCCAGTAACACCAGGTGCTGACTTGAGATGTCACATTCTATTGATTTCTATCTCGTGGTTTTTGTACTTCCATAGTTTCTCAAAATTTTGAAAGTAGCAATGTCAATGTGTTGGGACTGCAAAATCTATCAGAAGACTTGTTTTCAAGATGATTTTTCACAATTATGTTTTATCGATTGGCCTGTAGTTCCTTATCAATCAATCTGAATGTCAAATTTCAGAGGATGGAAAACTCCATATTCTGTACAACGTCCCATATTTCCTTTTCCCACCAGTTATCAGTGTGGTGCAGGTTGAATGCATATTAACCAATGAATGACGTGAGCAGCCATGTCATTACTCGTATTTTTTTGTCGGCAGCAAGCCATACACAACTGTGTAGACAATTGTATCTGGATGCTTTCTACATACGCGGTAGGAACCCACTGGTAAGATTCAGGACATTATTATTATTATTATTATTATATATAAAATTGGCCCACATTTCTGTTATAATGGATGTGATTTTTGATGTTTCCACTTAGAAAAAAGAATATCTATTTACAAAAATAACGCTTAAATGGGCAAAGCACTTCGCAGTGTATGAGTTGTGGGTACAGGAATTATGTTTTGCATGTCCTGGAGAGATGGTTTACTAGTGATTTGTTCTTAAGTCATTTTCTTTATCAGACCCAAAGTTCCAACTACAAGGAAAACCTTTCTTGTTTTTCGAATTCGACGTATGAGTGTTAAGCATATCAGTTCCTAGGAATCGACAGCCCGACACAAATAATGAGATTTGAATATAGTGGTGAAAGTTTTATGCAGACCCATCCACACCTTTTTGAAGGCCCGAATACAGAGACCTGGTGCACTACGTGTCACGAGGTTCCCAAACGACCCCCGGAGATTTAGA
This sequence comes from Acanthosepion pharaonis, assembly GCA_903632075.3. Lineage (NCBI taxonomy): Eukaryota > Metazoa > Mollusca > Cephalopoda > Sepiida > Sepiidae > Acanthosepion > Acanthosepion pharaonis. Next base: position 403,938 of record CAHIKZ030004566.1, on the reverse strand, counting down.
ATTCAGAGTTGTCTTTTACCTAGAGTAGTTCCCATCCAAGGCTATAGAAACTGTATTGCTATTTTTTCATAGCTTGAAGGAGAAGAAGGAGATGCATACCTATCCAAGGGTATTAGCACGTAAGTGAATGTAATGTATTCGACTGGAATTCAAGCTCGGATCTCTGATTCCACAAGCCAAGCCGCTATCAATCAAATAAAGAAATGTAAATGCAAGTGTTTATACATACATACACACACACACACACACACACACACACACACACACACACACACACACACATATATATATATATATATATATATATATATATGTATATTGTGTATTAGGCAGCAGATCATTATTCAAATGTGTGGGTGTGTTTTGTGTGTACTTAGCTGCAAATAAATAGTGCCTATTGCAAAGGCGTGGGTGTTTGTGTATATTAGTGGGTGTGTTACACACACACACACACACACACACACACACATATATATATATATATATATATATATATATATGTCTGTGTGTGTGTTCATTTATACATTTGATATAGTTATATATATATATTTATACTGATGTATGCATTTAATACATATATACACATATGAATACATACACACACATACACACACATACACACACACATATATATATATATATATATATATATATATATATATATATATATATAGTGTGTGTGTGCTTGTGTGTGTGTGTGCATTCATTAATGAGTACGTGTACGTATTTGCTCTTATTCATGTATGCATACATTCCTAAGTACGCCTTCTTTTGCACGCCTGCTTGTAAATTCTTGATCGACCGAGAATGGATTTTAATAATATTTGCTCATTCGTTGAAAAATTTGGGTAAACGTCCAGTCGAGAAATTTCAAGTAGTTCCTATTAGAGATTTAATTTGATCTACGTAAATATGTTATATATTAACCTATAACTTGACATATATACTCAAACTCAGTCAAATATCGTGTAAATATTGGTATAAGTTGTGTAAACATCTCACGTTATACCAGCCGTAGAGATTAAGCTATGTAATTTAAAATCTCACACGATAAAGTGTATTTAGTAAGAAAATCCATGAGAAGAAAAAATAACTATAAGAAGAGAGATTTTATGGTTGCAAGCAAGAGAATAATATCAAGTGTTGAACTGCAAAATGGAGATGTTAAAATGAAACAAGACTTAAATTTTGTGATTTTTTTTTATCATTTCACCGCAAGTAAGGCGATAATGACGATAAGACGCCAGGGTTTATTTAGTGTGAAAGACAATCAGAAGACATTATTGAATAAAAGAAGAATTTCTCAGGAAGACAGAAGATGGAAATTGACTTTGCATTTAAATGTTTAATGATATTGTTTGCATTGCTGATTTGTTTTTGAATGTCAATAAAAAGCCTAGAATGAATAGATTGTGCAGCATTTCCCTTTATTTTGTCTTGATGTATTCAAAATTAAAATAATTTAGCCACAGCCTTATTTTAATATCATTAGGATACTTTCTTTGCTTACTTTTTTATTCGGTTTGTAGTCAACTCGAAAAAGCATATTCATTGAGCGTAGCATGTAAACTGTTTGAAGTGTGGATAAATGAACTCAAATATAGTTTATTTTCATAGAATATATCGTGTTAGCAAAGTTCAGCATATTGTTTTAAGTATCATATTTATGTGGTGCCGTCATCGACAAAACCATCTGGAATGACAATTTCTTCTAGACAGATATGTTTTAAACATGACTATAGTTTCTCTCTAAAAGAAACCTTCAATAACATGAGCGTTAGGCATAACAGAATATGTGGTAAAAATATAAAATAATTCTTAACTGGCGGAGACTTTCAAATACATCCACACGTTGTCGAATCGATTCGCAGGCACCAATGGAACGTTGAAAAAGCGTCTCTGCATTATTAATGTCTGCATCATAAACCAATTGTTTTAGGTTTTCCCACAGATAAAAATTCAAAAGATTGAAGGTAGGGGAATGTGTTGGCCATCGGACTAGTCCTCCCCGAACTATTCCTCTTTCATAGTAGATGTCAGCTAATGTATCGTGAAGAATGTGACTTAAATGTGCTGGAGACCCATCAGGCATGAACGACATCCATCTCCGTAGTAGCAGGGTACATCCTCTAACCAGTCTGGAATAGTGTTGAAAATAAAATTTCCTGTAGGCAGCTCCAGTAAGTCGTACCTATGGACCCACCAGACAGTTACCTACAATTCCAACCCACACATTAATCGAAAACTGATGCTGGTGTCTTCCTTGCATTTGTACCATGGTGATTCCGATCTGCCCACAAATGTTGGATGAGTAAATTTTTTATTCCATCTCTTCCAATTGTTGCCCGTAAATATGACTGATGATACAAAATCGGCTGTTTGTGCAATAAACCTTCGGTAAAAGTACTCACTTGTTCTACGGGCAAAATTTGGTATCAGATAAAGACGTGCAGCCTCGCGCCCATTACCATTCGCACGGCCGTATGCAAAGATCACATCTACCTACTCACGATATGAATATCCTGCCAGTATTAAACGGAAAACTTCTCAGTTAACTCATGACTACACATGTTAAACTGTGAAAACAGACTAGTCATATATATATATATATATATATATATATATATATATATATATATATATATTAGTGAATTGTCATCTTGCATATAGCTGATGAATATTTTGTTGGTGTAAAAGATGTTAATATTATAGTTATGTGTTAGTTTGAAAAAGCATTGCCTACTGCTGTGTTTTGCATTGGTGTGTGTTTTTTAAGGAAAAGTAGTCGAGAGGATAAATTCTCCCTTTAGAAATATTTTTTTATATCTAATTAAAGGATTCCTCTTAAAGTTAAGGTAACTGGAGTTTATATATATATATATATATATATATATATATATATATATATATATATATATATATATATATATATCATGAAGACATACCTCCGTTGATCCGAACAAGAAAATTAAATAAACTATCTATTACAAAAATTTAAAACACCTAAACATAACATCGCAAATAACAACACACCTGCAAAATCAAAACTACAAAGTACCAACATTATTTGCACATCATGATACTACCACCACCAAACTTTACAGTTGGCAAAGTCTTCTTTGGTAAGGAGGCTTCACCGTCCTTCCTCCTCACATGATTTCGATAATTATGACCAAACAACTCTATTTTAGTTTCATATGTCCATAGTACTTTTTCCAAAAACGAATATTCTTTATCTTTATGCTCTCTAACGAATTTTAGCCTAGCATCTCTGTGTGGATTCAAGAGGAGTGGAGTCTTCCTTGGGATGCGTGATTTCAGACAGTTTTTGTGTAGTTCATTAATTATTGTACGCATGGTTACTTTAATCCCTAATGCACGCATATGTTCTTGCAGCTCTTCTCGGGTAACCTAATATCGTTGCTGATCTTAGAGAAATCTTCCTCAGAGCATGTGTTCGTCTCTGGTTTTCGACGCTGTTACGAGTTTTAAACCTTGCAATGAACGAAGCAACTGTAGTAAAAAGAATATTCAGGTTGTTAGAAATCTTTCTGTAACTGTTCCCATTTTTCCAAAGTGACAAAATGGGTTGTTTTTGTGAAATAGTGAATTCTTTAGATTTAGGCATTATTAGAACCTTCTTGTAAGACTAGAAATTGAAGAATGCTCTGATAATGGCTAATAGCGTTAACTATAATTACTGATAACATTACTGGAAGATTCTAGAATATACTTTTTCATAATTAATTGATTATTTTATTCTAATAATTGATTTGTACGAATACTTTTTCACCAGATAGAATTTTAAAAAAATGCCTTAATTTCTGTTAGAATAAGAATTAATTAAGTTTATTATCATTTTTTTAATAGTATGTGCCTTTATACATAAAATGTGCGGGACATTTGTTTTATTTAAGGCTTTTACATTTATAAAAATA
>CAHIKZ030004566.1:325000-397500 GCA_903632075.3 Acanthosepion pharaonis | reverse complement strand
TATGTAAACTTTTCATAACGTCTAATAATTTGAATAACATTATCATAGAACGAAGAAAGAAAAAAATTATATATATATATATATATATATATATATATATATATATATGGGAGTTATCGAATGTGGAAATTCATGTAAAAAATTCAGACGTTATTCGTATGAACAAACCTGATTTATGTGTGGTAAAATTACACTTATCTGCTAATATATATATATATATATATATATATATATATATATATATATATTTATATGTGTGTGTGTGTGTGTGTGTGTGTGTGTAAACTGACGTACTCATGAGTTAATTTTGGATTACTCCGTTGTGCCATTTATAAGAAATACATTGAGCTTCTCTGTGGATCAGTTTTAAGACTTTTTTTATTATTATGGTCCATAATACACCAACGGATTTATTAGCATACTATATATATATATATATATATATATATATATATATATATATATATATATATATATATATATATTTTATATATATATATATATATATATATATATATATATTATATATATATATATATATATATATATATATATATATATATATGTATGTGTGTGTGTGTGTGTGTGTGTGTGTGTCTATTCGTGTGTGTCTTTGTCTTTGAATTTTTGTGAGAGTGTGTATCTATGTGCATGCATGGAAATATTTTTTACGCGCAACAAAGAGTTATATAGTTAATTCGTTACTTTTAGTTTTTTCGTATTCGTTCACATTTGAATTCATTTTTTGGTGGGGGGGGGCGGTCGATTATCTTCTTGATCATCCGGTCTACTTTATGGAAGAATAGCGCTAAAAAAGAAGTCAGACTGATGTTTATGATTAGACTTTTCTCAAGAATTTAAGGTAGAATATTGATATAAAGAGTCAGTACTGTCAAATACTTTTCATTTCTTTCCTTTCGTTCATTTGCAGATCGACTTTTCATTTTTAACTTATTTTCTTTGGTGATAATTTTAACGATTTATCCAACTTCCTGCCATGATGTCATTTGTCATGGCTGTTGTCAGGCTCCAGTCAAGTGGAACCAGTATTTTGGAAATTTAATATCGCAGATATTCCATACCTTCGTCTCATATATTCTTTCCCTGCTTATGAAAGCTGCGATGACAACAGATTATAGTTAAGTACTTCCATGCATACATCTGTAATGTCTTTATTTAAAAAGACACACACAAAACACAAACATAATTTACAACGAAATAGTCAAAACAAGAAAAATATAACAATTCCAGAGAAAAAACACCACTGAAAATGTGTCCGAAACAAATTCTATATTCCTGAAAAATGTTAGAATGCTGAAAAAATTAATAAAAAATAATTCAATCATCCTTCTCGGCCGTATCAAATGAAAATGTCTTAAAGCAAAAATTGTTGCACGAATATGCCTTAATACATAGATACGTGTATGTATGTATCTATCTAGCTAGCAAGCTAGCTAGCTATTCACATACGCACATAAAAACACACACATGCAAAGACACAGATATAAATATATATATATATATATATATATATGAATGTACAGTGAGTGACAACAGTCTGCTACGCAGTGATATTAGAAGCGATTAAAACGACTATCGCCATGTCAATGTAATCTCTATCCGTGATATTTTGTACTTTTAACCTAAACTTAATATAACTTTGAAACTCTCTCTCTCTCTCTTTATATATATATCGTGAGAGAGAGATAGGTAGAAAGATAGATATGATTTCAAGTAGTATCACTTAAAAATATAACTGCCTAGCCTAATATGTATGTATAGTTGTTTTTTTACAACTTTTCACTCTCTTTCTTCAATTATTCTTCTATACATGCATACGTGCACACACGCATACACACGTGTGAGTCTATCTAAATATAGCAAGAGAGAGTATAATATATTAAATAATATAAATATTTACATATATATTCTTATATTTATGTAATTAGTGCAGTAAATATGTCTCATCCAGTATAGTTACTGAGGAAAAAAATATATTTCAGTATACTAGGTTTGAGATAATAACACTTAAATACAATTAACACACACACACACACACACACGCACAGGTATTTTAGGTAAACCTTTGAGATGTAAGCATATAATCTGTCATGTTAATCATTTAAACCCAGTGCAGTAAAGATGCATTTCCATGAATATATATATATATATGTATGTATATATATCCTATAACAATACTTGTATGTTTATATATATATTGTTATTGTTGATATATATTTTTATTTCTCTCTTATTAAATCCTATGCTATTCATGACTTACATATTTTTCATGGATTTTCTCAGTTTTATTGCCATCTTTATTTGTAACTTTGTCGTACATTTGGAAGTAAATAAATGGACAATTAAACAACTGTATGAAAAGTATTTGACACAAATTTAAAACATTATGATTGCACTTTGCATCACCTGTCAACACACCGCAAACAAGCGAATGGCTAATTGGGCATACAGTTTATAAGAGACAATCATTATAAATTCACCTATAGTTCGAAACACAGATCATATAATACAAAAAGACATGCATGTTCAGAATCATATATAATTACCTGCGTTCATAAAAAAAAATATATATTTCAATTATTCATATTATATATATATATATATATATATATATATATATATATATATATATATATATATATATATATATATATATTGTTACACTTTTATAATAACAGTATTTACAAGAAGATTTACTGCCTGAATGTTAATACTTTTTAATGTAAATATGGCATTTAAATATTTGTATCTATATAAATAACGCATTAAAGAAAATATATTAAAATAATTGTCGGATTTCGTCCATTTATAATATATATATATATATATATATATATATATATATATATATATATATATATATATATATATTGAGTTGAAATTTGCGTAGAGATGTGTATGCAAGTATATGACTACAAACATATTTATGCTTGTAAATATTTCAAAAATCACCGGCATATATAAGATGTGGATTCTTATATGACCTAATTTATATAGAAATGATGAATTTTATTCATTAATCCGCTAAATATTATAAATTAAACGCAATTTACTTGGCTATCCATATTTCAGTAGACGGGTTGTCTATTTATCAATATATATATAATTAATATATATATATATATATATATATATATATATATATATATATATATATATATATATATATATATATATATATATATATATATATATATATATATATATGAGTGTGTGCAATATATTTTAATTCTACCAGGTTTGGTTAAATACGTTAGATGTATTAAGCATATTTATTTTAATTTGAAACCTTTCAAGAATTTATTTCATGGTTATAAAATATTAATACAGAAAAATGCCAAAATTTTCTTTCAAATAATTTTCATCTTCCCAACTACTCATGGATTAGTCGATCGTAGCTGGGCAGAGGTCTCGGAGAATTCAGTTTGAATTCCAGTCAAACCTTTTGCATTCACTTGAGTGCTAATACGCTTCCTCCCTTCAGCTATGGATAATTAGCTGGGTAGACAGGGTTCTATAGCCTTGACTGTGTCACTCATACGTCGAATAGGAGTCCACCATATATATATATATATATATATATATATATATATATATATATATAAGTGTGTGTGTGTGTTTGCATATTTTATGTGTATATGTGTTCGTCTGTTGAAATTAATAAACTGCAAAATATATGTAATATGGAATAAAAGATATGAAGAATTGTTTACATTTATGCAAAAAAGACAATATCTATTGTAAAATGGTGAACTATATTGATTTCCATAATTAAAACCACACAATCTATACGCAATATGTGTATATAAATATTTTATACTGTTATTTTTATTAGTATTATAATTTATATATATATTTTATATATATATATATATATCATTATTCTACTATCAATTTATTTGTTTATTTATCTTTTATAAGAATATATTTTCATCAGTTTATTTTATTCTCATAATTATATTGACATGTCCATTAATTTGGCATAATCCAATGTAATAATGCATTCGACTGTGAGTTTTTAATTTGTACATGTCGATTGATACATGACAGAAATTACGAGTTGAATACAATTTCTTGGAGAAATGTGTCTGCTCTACATTCGTATCGAGCATTTTTTTAAAAAATAATAACAAAAATACTAAAGATCTTTGGTTTATTTACCTAACGAGTTCTTTCCTATTTTCTATATATTTTTACATACACATACACACACACACACGCACACACACACATATATATATGTGTGTGTGTGTGTGTGTGTTTGTATGTATATATGTATATATATGTATTCACACTATATATGTAATATATATATATATATTATGATATATATGTATGTGTATATTCTCACTATATATAAATATATATAATGCATATATATTATAATATATATATATATATATATAATATATTTTATATATGTTTTCTCTTTCTCTCTCTCTCTCTCTATATATATATATATATATATATATATATATATATATATATATATATATATATATATATATATATATGTATATATAAAATGTAGTCACACACATGTTGCGATGGATAAATTTCGACTACATTACGCATTTTAAGGAAAATAACACTGATATCTCATTTTAACAGATATATTTACAGAAATTACATAAAAACATCTTGAACTACTAAAAAGTAACTTTTTTTTCTATTTAATCGCCATAGTCTTCACCTAGGGCCTCCAGACGACTTCGGAATCTCCTGCAACTATTCTGGACAGTCTCTTGTTTAAGTTGGTGAATGCTGATATTATCCGTGCTTCTGAGCATTTTTGGTGTAACAAGGAGTTGTGTTTGTCAGTCGCTCAACTGCATCAAACTCACACACACACACAAAAAAAAAACAACAACAAAAAACAAGTGGTGTGCAGTCTGGCGAGTTCGGTGGCAAGGTATAAGCGGTGACATGATCGCAGCAATTGCCCTCCTGATTGTGTGGCATGTCGCAGAGTCCTGTTGCCAGTATACATAGTTTTCCAACAACCACCTTCTTGACCCAGAGCAGCACTACCTCGTAAAGCATTTGACTTGGGCCTCTCTGTTGAGTCTGAGGTCCTCATCAACAAATTTGGGAGTGTTTTCTTATCAGAATGAGTGAGTGTTTCGAGCTGACGTATCACCGTAATCACCATTAGAATCTTCCAACCCTTTCCGAATCAGCTGCAGTGTCATCACATCGACATCCAATACTCTGATAGTACAACATGACGTTTCCAACTTTCTGGCGTACAAGAATTGCTACATGGTGCTCGTTTACTCGCAAGTCGACTACAATGTGCAGTCGAGAAATTCACAAACAACCCGCAATTCAATTATAATTAAAATCATAAAATAGCGAAAATTTACCCATCGCATCCTAAATATATATATATGTGTGTGTGCAGGTGTGTATTTGTTTGTGGGTGTGTTTGTAGGTGTGTGTTTGTTTTTGAGTATCTGTAAGTGTGTGTGCATGTTTTTCTTTTAGAACCAAGGAAATTGTTTCTTAAGTAGTTTAGTTTTAAATTTATTCCTTTTATAGTTCAAGATAATCATTATAATTTATTAATTCTATTATTGGAACAATTTTCCTGAACTTTCGCTACATATTTAAATATAAATACTATGGAAAACCAGAAAAATGTCTCGAAATATAAACAAAAATTAATATAAAGAAAATACTTAAAAAATAGTTTTAATTGGTCGCTAACCAAGCGTTTATAAAGGAGAATCTGCTTCCTAAATGCACACGCACACATACAGAGACATACACATATACACACTCACACACACAGACACACACACACACACACACACACACACACACACACACATATATATGTATGAATGAAATGTTAAGATGGAAACTACACTTAGTTTAGACGACGCGTTTCTTCATCGGCCTATTTCTTTTAGAACCTTCATAAAATATACTTTTCTTCTTATCTTTTTATTTATTTTGTTTCTTCTATTTGAGAATATATATATATATATATACATATATATATATATATATTTACAAATGTATATATATATATATGAATATATATATATGTATGTATATATTGTTAGATAGATCTATATAGATGAAAATAAATTCACACGTATATGTATATATACTATCGATTGCACACATATGAGCTTATTTTTCGTCACAAACACAAAATCATATATATATATATATATATATATATATATATATATATATATAGTATTGCGACTACAATGTAATAAATTATAACTCCATGGAATATTAGTGTTTGAGCCTTTTATTATATATATATATATATATATATATATATATATATATATATATATATATATATATATATATATATCCGCATGCGTGTTTGTATTTACTGTTCTCTGTTTATTAATGTGCCCTTAAATAGCCGATTTCAACTGAACGGCAGACACAAAAACATAATCAGGTAGTACTGAGATGCAGAAATACTGAGATACATTAATCTTATATATATATATAAGCGCACTTACATATACATACATACGCATAATCGGCACGTATTTGCGAACGCATGTAGGTTTTAAGCGCCTGCGAATCTGTGCGCATGCGCAAACAACGGTTCCCATCCTTTCTTCCCTTTTCTCCTCTTGTTCCCCCGATAGTAGCATCCGACATTACTGATACAAGGTAACGCGCCTCTGTGGTGCCCGTTACCAAAGAGCTTGTGAGAGAGGCCCTAGCGGTATTGTAGTCTAAGTAGGAGACAGCCTACGATGCCAACCACACCACCGACCCCCTTCAATTCCATCCACTGTCTTTCCATCACACCATCATTGGTTTTCTTTCTCTTCACCATTTTGTTGCCGGGGGCTACTGACATCAGTGACGATCATTAAAATACGAGTGAAGCGTGGACAAGAAGAGATGCTATGTCAGTGGGCGCTGCTACCTGTTTGTAGGGGTTCGGCATATATAGGAAATCAGTCAGGGAATGTTAAAGTGTAGCTGTCACTGACAGCGAGCATGAAGGGGGACTGTTGAAAACCATGGCGCTGTAAGGAGCAGTATAGATGTTGAAGATCAGGCCGCCATTGTCAGGGAGGAAATGTAGTCGTCCCATGTTTTTCTCTATAAGGCCATTGATGGTATTCATTATAAGAGAAATGATGCCAATGGCATATATCAGATCGTTTCGATGGTAGGAGGATTTTTTCTTCTATATCGAGAGATGAATGATGGAAAATAATGTCTAATATCTCCATTGGCATAATATCAGTTATGGGGCACGTTGGCAAATTATCGTAAGAAATTTACACACACACACACACACACACACACACACACACACACACACACACACACATATATATATATATATATATATGTATATGTATATATATATATGTATATATATATATATTCTTTTTTCCGGTATAATATTGAAAATAAAATAATAGTGATTGTATGATTTTAATGTTCTAATTTAACGCAAATGTACTTTTCCTTGTATATTATTACATATATTACAACGTAGACGGCTTGGCGTGGTGTAACGGTTAGCAAGCTTGCCTCGTTAAAATTATTCCGACTAATTCGATCCTCACTGGGTGTCCCATAGTTTCGGTCATGTGCCACATCTAAGCTACGCTTAGAAAATCAATATATTTCAATTTCAATCATTATTTTCTATTTCCCAAATGCCTTTTTTATTGCCCTTGCTTTTTAATAATGTTTTTCTTTTTCTCATTATTTCACACTCAGTGACCCCCTTGAGTCTTAGTGGCTTTATTGCTTTGCTTTTATTGAAATGATTAAAAGAAAATTTTATATTAGTCATTTAATTTTTAGTTCATCTACAAGTAAATTTATTTCAAAAATACATTACTATAAGTTGGAGTTTTACTAAAGAGAACATAGATCTGTCTATATTTCTGCGATGAGGAGTTATGTACAATATTTACATTATTCATGATATTGTCCGCATCTTTTTTGCCATATTTTTCACAAAGTTTCGGCCGTTGTACGCTCCGGCATTCTTCAGGTGAATGGAATGTCGAAATGAACTCTTTATTTCGCTCGTTGGGGTGGACTGTTCTAGTTCCACGTGCCATGTGTAATGGATGTCAGTTATCAGTAACCTTCTGTTAATTCCCCTCTCCAAGTTCTCCACTGCCTTGATCAGGTATTGAACTCACACTGTTTGGTTCATATCACTGGATCTAAGTAACGCCTTTATCCACTGTGCCATATGAGCCGACGAGGCATAGAAATGAATAGAATATGGGAACCAGTAATTAGGAGTGCCAGAGAATAGCGATAATAATAGCAACGAAAATTGCAATATGAGCTCTGTTAAAAAAAACAAAAATGAAATGATAACAGTAAAAAATTGCAATATGAGTACTGGAAAAATATGGTGCTGAAGATATTAGGTTTATAATACCCAGAAATTCATACACTTATGTCCTGAAGGACAAATGGCCTGAGTGTACAACGGTCGAAACTTTGTGATAAATATGGCTACAGAGTTGAGGACAATAGCCCGAATAATGTAAATAGGGAACTTAGTTGTAGTACAAGCCCGAAATTATGGAGAATGCTGAGGGGATGCCTTAATATTAAATGGAAAGTCTATAATATCTGTTATATACATTGGTTTAGTTTAGTAGTTCATAAATAACTCACAATTTGAATGCTCTTCAGGAAACATTGAAAATATTTCCTTGTATGTAAGCATTTTGTCAAAGTGAGCGTTGGTTTTTACTAAGTTTAATCGAAAATTTTAAAATCGTATAGTGAAATAACTTAGGGCTTGATCATAGCGAATGCGAGCAGAAATAACTTGATTGGGTTTACGAGTGAAAATAGTTGCGTACTAAATGTTATGCTTGCATAAAACATTAGACATTTGCCTTATTAATCCATTTTAGGTGAAAATGAATGTATTTAAAACGAAAATTACAACAGTTAATGAAAGAAAAATAAGAAAACAGTGAACTATGATTAACATAAGATGGGAACAGAATCTGCTCAAAAGAAAGAAAAGAATAGATTAGAATTGTAGTTCTTAATTGTTATGGATTATTATACTAGCTTAGAAGATGATCTCTGACGAGTTCTTTATTTTTTTACTCTTTTCTTTTTTACAGTAACGTTTACCATATATAAGGTTCGAGGCCCACTCCAAGTAAAGAGTTAAGGGTAGTTTATATAGATAGGAGTGAGATATAACGGTTAACTCTAGATTAAGATTATAATCATCGGGGAAACATCCTCTTGTCAGTTTGTTCTACAGAGCTGTGGTTCATTGGAATAATCTGTTTGAGGGAAACTTCGTGCTGATACGTATGGAATGTGAGTGGTTTCCTACTATGTAAGTGTAATTTCTCGCCGTGAATGTTAAACCTGGTGGCACAAATGAATATAGTTTCCATGAAAGCAGCGATAGAGCTGTGTGATACTAACCATACTTCTCATGTAAGAGAGAGTTTGGAGGGTGTAAAATCATTCTCCACCAAAAAGGATTCGGGGATTTTTTTTTGAGGACTGGGCAGCACCCGCCAAATATGGCAGCAATATACGACAACGTTCGATCCCAACAGATATCGGTATAACAGTTTCAGATGGAATGATTAAAGAAAAAAAAAAGGTACAGAGTGTTGATAAATAATAAATAAAACATGAAATGACACAACATAATACTAGAGAAAGTTGAATTCGGTACAGTTCCCGTGTAAACATTCTGGTGAATTCCAGAGAGAGAGAGAGAGAGAGAGAGAGAGAGAGAGAGAGAGTTACAGTTTCCACAAGGAAGTAAATACATATGTATACGTATGTATCCTTGTATTTATATATTTTGTTCAGATTGTTGATCACGCTAGATAACACACTCTCTCCCAGAAACTGTAACTAAGGTCTGCACAGCATAGTTGCAGAATGAATTAAAAGTGCGCACTGTGGGCGTTAAACAAACACAAATATGCCTGAGCGAGCGACTGCAATAGGGACTGGTTAGTGGCCCTAATAGACACGTATCCTCGAATACGAGAGACCCATATTATGGTATATATATATATATATATGTATATATATATATATATATATATATATAGAGAGAGAGAGATAGATAGATAGATAGATATGTCTGTGATTAGACCGTCTTTCTATAAGAATATAGATAGATAAAAAACATGATCATCCCCCAAAATATTTTGTTCATTCATTTGGTCAGATATAGGAATCTGGTTTGGGTCAAATTCTTTTCAAAAGTATGTCATGTACATATGATTTTATATATATATATATATATATATATATATATATATATATATATATATATATATAAATATTGCAATAAATCATTTATACAAAAGTAGATTGGTAAAGTTAATATATATATATATATATATATATATATATATATATATATATAATCATGAATCATTCATACAAAGTAGATTAGTAAAGTTAATGTTATAAATTTTTATATCATTAACTTTACTTCATATAAAAAGTAACTAATTAAAAGTTAATATATATATATATATATATATATATATATATATATATATATATATATATATTGCAATGAATCATTTATAAAAAGTAGATTAGCAAAGTTAATATATATATATATATATATATATTACTATAAATCATTCATACAAAGTAGATTAGTAAAGTTAAATATATATATATATATATATATACATATATATATTACTATAAATCATTCATACAAAAGTAGATTATTAAAGTTAATGATATAAAATTTTATATCATTAACTTTACTAATCTACAGTATTTACATTAGTCGGACTATTACTAATCTACTTTTTGTATGAATGATTCATTGTAATATATATATATATATATATATATATATGCGCACATGCGAGCGAGCGTGCGTGTGTGTGTGTGTGTGTATGTGTGCGTTCACGCATGTTTATTTTTGTGTAAATATTAAATTAGCACTGAAATGTTCAATACTTATCGATTGTCAAGTCAAAGTTTTGTACATTTTACAACCCCTCATAGGGAATTTCGACAATCGATAGCTTCCATTATTTTTTTCTTTTTTTTTTTTTAAGGGAGAAAGCAGAAGATGGTGAACTATGACTAATACATGTTTGGGATAGAAAATTTCAATGTCGTCAGAGTGTTTTAGGCAAAATATAAAACTGTTATTTCTGAAGAAAGATCGAGGTCGATCTGAAATATCAAATATAAATAAATACTTTCATAAAAAAACGTTATTTTTTTTTAATTTGCAATTTTTTCTACATATACATATTAAGATAGTATACGTGGCTTCTCTTTATGATATATATATATATATATATATATATATATATATATATATATATATAATATAAACAAATGTTTGGAAAAAATTTATAAATAGTTTTAAAAACAAAGAATGCATTGATTTTAATTTTAAACGTCTCTAGGGCCCTTTCAGCCAACATCTCATCAGTAGACAATCGTTGGTTTTAGCGAAAAGAATATAAACGATATTGAAGAGCAAAAAGGGGAAACACACTAAAATAACAAACAAGTATATATACTTGTAACGAGGGGAAGGAAAAAGAATCGTGTAAATAAATAGCGAGGACAGTTAAAATAAAATATCCCCAACAGATTCAGAGACTTTATAAATTCTTTCTGCCGGCAGAGAGAAGGTTTTCTTAATCCTATACAGACCGATTCCAAAATCTTCAAATGATTATTGGAATCGGCTGTATGAATAATTTTAAACCACTCTTTTAAACAACTTGGCGCAAGCTATATTCTCAACTAAATGTTGAGCAATAGCCGACCTCCATATTCATGGGGGAAGATAGCATATTCTATCTATCTTACCAAGTCGTATTTTGGAAGGTACGTGCTGATTGATTCTAGTTTCCAAATGCAAGGTTGTACACCCCACATAACCAGCAGCACACTGGCAATTTCCCCTCGTTACAAGTATATATACTTGTTTGTTATTTTAGTGTTTCCCCTCTTTTTGCTCTTCAATATCGTTTATATTCTTTTCGCTAATCCAACGATTGTCTCCTGATGAGATGTTGGCTGAAAGGGCCCTAGAGACTTTTAAAATTAAAATCAATGCATTCCTTATTTTTAAAACTATATATATATATATATATATATATATATATATATATATGTATGTTTCCTATATAGAAAGCGTTGAACTTAGTCCATTTCATAATCCAAGACGTCATTTTTACGTTAAGTTAAGCTTCCTGCAGATCTGAGCCTTCGAGAAAATCATTGGAAATTTGTAGTCTAAAAAAGCAGTAATTCGATCTTATTGACCAGACGCTTCCTCTGTAGCTAAATGGCATAACATCAGGCCATATGCTATGTGTAGGATAGAGGTTCGGTTCCTATCGGAGGATACATATTTTTCATAAAGTCCGGTAAAAATTCTTAATATTTTATTATAAATAATGCATTTACTTAATTATTTGTATATTTGAAAATAACCTCTAAAAATTAATATATTTAAATAACTTTTGGGCTTTGACCATTTCATAATATATGATGGCATTTGCTTACGCTTTGAGCAGATATGAGCGTTCGAGATAAATCCTGGGAAATGTTTAGCTTAAAGTCAGTAATTCGACCTTGGCAACCAGACGCTTCTTCATTAGCTAAATAATATAGCACGTCAGGTCATGTATATGATACAAGTCCGATTCCTGTCGCAGATCACATGTTTTCTATTAAATCTCTTAGATGTTAGGCTGAAAAATTCTGTTAAAATTGTTCATTATGTATACAGTATTTACTTAAATATATTTATCAATAAAAAATAACGCATATATAATTATTCTATTATAATAGAAATGATGGAAATAGAAATTAAAAAAATATTTTAATGTATTAAATATATTCTATGAACTGAATTTTTAGAATCACTAATCTGGTAATAATTGTATAATACTTAATGTTTACTTATATATTTTTACAACTATTGGAGAAAGTGTCTCATTTGAACTCCGTTTATCTATATCAATCTCTTTGTACCTGTCTCTCAACATATTTGTACATAGCTCTAAACAGCTTGATATAGGCAAAAAGGTAGATAGTTAAAAACAGGTGTAGATATATATAAGTTTAGATTGTTTCGTTAATACCTTCTTACGTTCTTCATCACTTCACCAATAATGATTATGTCATTACACGCGAAAAGTAGATTTTACAGAAAAACAAAAAAACTATCCTGTTGCACAATTCAAAGCAATTTATCTTGTCAGTTAGTCTAAGCGACCATCGGAGCACAAAGAAATTATATTTCCAACATTAACTGCCAATAGTAAAATGTTATTAAATATTGAATCCTAAAACAATCAACAAAAGTTCCATGGAAAAATAACGGGAATACAGTTTAAGCGTAGCGATCTTTACACACTGTCTTTCTATCTGGAAGGAACCATGGTAAATCTTTATCTTTTATGTTGAAATATACCCTAACGTACCAATATATTTTTAGAAATCGAATTGCCAATTGTTAATATATATCTCCAGCGTCTTCGCAAATCTCTGATGTTAAATCTGATTTCATTTGCCTAAGCATTTTAGCATTACGTAGAAACACCAATATCCCATAAATTTATTTGATTTTTTTTTCACAATTGTCATCTTTTTCATTAATGATATTCAATGACATTGAATGACCATCAACAACAAAATCAAAATAACTTAAACTGCTTGAATCCATAGGGGCCTCAGCGTCCAACAATATTTAAGCCTAGAACACTAACAATCAATTAAAGTTACACAACTACTAACCATGGGTATATCATACCCTTTTTTTTAAATATCTTAAAAATTATTTAATATAAATCTTTATTTGAAATATTTTACATACACGTACACCAAACCTTGTACTTTGAGTTAACATTAATAGGAACTCAAAAACATATTATTTAGCTAAGAAAATTAGTTACTGAAAATTGTCATTAAAAATAGGAAAATTTGCGCTGTGTACTATATACCCAAGGTAGGTGTTCTAGGGTTAATAAGACTTGTTTCGTTAACTATTATTACTGTCAAGAGGGATCGATTCTCAGTGAGTATTTTTTTATTCCGTGACCAACAAAAGTTCCCTGGAATAATAACGAGGGTACAGGTTAAACGTAAAGATCTTTACACATTTCCTTTCTATCTTGTAGGAGCCATGGTAACTCTACTTTTTATGTGGAAATTCCCACTAACGTACCAATGTATTTTTAATTCTCATGGTATCCGTATAACCCCCCAACTCATAAAAACAGTAAAAGTGGTATTACTTGGGCAAGATAGCCTCACGGAGACCAACCCATTCCAGGTTGTTTTTTAATTCCTTTCTCCTAGTCCAGACTTTCCTACTGTTTACCCATAGTTGGGAAATAAGATTCATACCTTTAGCAAGGTCATTATCACGTAACGGATCCGACTGGAATTCGAACTCAGCTCTCCGATTCCTCAATCCGAGCAGCAATCAATTTATCCACCGAACCTTGTATTACACCGAGAGAATTCAAGACAATATGTCGCAATAAGTGTTTACATGTTGTAAATAAAGCTTTATGAATGGTAATAGAAACATTCATATTAAATGGTCTTTATTTGCAAAAGAATCGTGATCCTCATATACTTACATGAAATTGTATCATTCTTCTAACATTACAGTTTTTCATTTTAGCATTAATCTTACAAAAGAAATTAAGAAATTAAAATTTATTTAAATACTAAATATAATATCAATTTTAGATAATCCTTTATATAAGTAGCGTAAAATAATCTTTCAAAATTATGCTTCACTTAAACGACGTAAAATAAGCTGTCATTTTATATCTCTAAATCTTTTTTTTTTTCATCGCAAATATCATCTTGATCAATGGCACCTAGGCCGGTGAGCATTCAATGCTATCGAGCGTGTTTGGCGAAAGATTTTCTTAGTTGAAGTTCCGGATCGGCTAGCAGAGAATTTGAAAAAGATCAATGTGCCGTATATAAAACATCCATATAAGAATTGATCCAGTATCTGTTTATATTTCTGAGATTAGGTATTATGTACACTATTTACATTATTCAGATAATTGTCCTCATCTTTATCGCCATATTTAATACAACGTTTCTGCCGTTGTACGCTCAGGCCTTCTTCAGGTGGTTGGAATGTCGAATTGAACCCTTTATTTCACTCACTGGGGTAGACTGTTCTAGTTCCATGTGCCATGTTTAATGGATGTCAGTTATCATTTATCTCTTGTTAATTCCCCTTTCCATGTTCTCCACTGCCTTAACCGGGTATTGAACTCTTTGGGTCATGTCTCTAGATCTATCCACTGTGTCATGTATCCTTGAAGACATCTGTGTATGGATTTCTGGGTATTATAAACCTAATGTCTTCAGCAAACATTTTTAACAGAGCTCATATTGCAATTTTTGTTGTTATTATCGCTTTTCACTAGCACCCCTTATTACACGTTCCCATATTGTATTCATTTCTATGCTTGGTCGGCTCAGGAGAATTATGTTACCTAGCACAGAAAGCTAAGATTAAACGTCAAGAAATTTTTTACATGATGGATTACGGCATTATTCAGCCTAGCCAAAGGGATTAGTCCTTTTAGTGGATAAGCCTGATGTCTCCATTACATTTTGTATAGATTAACGTAAGGTAAATTTTATCACCAAAACGGATTCGCACTTTATACCAAGAATAGATGATTGTATTGAGAGAATAGGACAATTAAAATACATTATAAAATATGATTAATTAAAATGTTATAGGATGTGCCCTTAAGGAATAGAGCAAATTAAATGTCTGCCTTTGTAACACCAGGAGGTTTATATCAGTATCTTTTAATGCCTTATGGAAAGAAGAATCCACAAGCCTCATTCCAATGACTCGTGAACTATTCTTCTACTTGGAGTAGATAACTATATTGATGATATTGCCATTCATAAGGTTACTTGGCAAGAAAATGTGTATTCTTTGCGGAAAGTGTTTGAGAGACTTAAAGTATATAATCTTACAGCTAATCTGGCAAAAATGAATTTTGTCAGACGAAAAAACATATTTTGGCTAGACACTTAGACATGTTTCTGTAAATCCAACCGAGTCAAAAATACAAAATATACTACAATACCCTGCTCTGACCAATGAAAGCAGTTTACGAAGATTTCTTGCCATGGCAGTCTCCTGTCGAAGATTTTGTAAGAATTTTTTTATATATATCTCGCTACCGCTCTCACGTTTACTAATGAAAATAATAAAGGTTGATTGTTCGTTTGCCTTTCAAAAAACTTTTGGTCAACATAAATCGCTGGTGTTTTCTAAACCTATCCTTAAAGCTCCGGATGTTTCCCTACCTTTTAGTATCGCTGTTGAAGCAAGTGACTACGGGATGGGTGCCATATTGTTAAAAGCCGAAAAAGATAAAGTGCAACATCCTGTCGTTTGTTTTTCAAAAAATTCACCATTCATCAGAAAAATTATTCTACAGTAGAAAAGAAGAAACATTAGCATCATTATTGAGTTTAAACCATTTCGAGATTAATGTAACTTCAACTCGCTAACCAGTAACGATTCATACCGATCACAATCTTCTTCCATTTCTAAATAAAATAGAAGAATAGACAGCTATTCCGATGTGGCTTACATTGCGAGAGTATAATCTTCATATTAGCCATATTAAAGATGGGAATAATCTGTACACTAATGCGTTATCTCGTGTTTGAAATAATCTGTGTCTCAGGTTAGTCATATTTTCTTTCATTTAGGAGGGGATGTGTGACATGATCCTCTTTATTAATATTAAAAGTAATTAAATTGAATTAAGGCAGCCATTTGTGAAATTGATATTAAATATAAATCCCCACTCTAATATTTAATAATGTATCTTTCATTCTTTCTTGATATTCCTTGAAAATTGGATAATATTGAGAATTCGTAAGCATCAGTTGAAAGCAGAATTAGTTCACAACCAAACTGCCTTGATTGCTTTTGAATTGGTTCAAAGGTTCGAATTGATTTCATATGTAGTATTCAACAGTTGGATTTGATTTCATTCATGGCTTCCAACGTTAGGCGCGTCCCGGCACTAACTCATCAGAAGATTCGTCGCCGTTACACCGAGATGTGCAAATGTTTATATCTTTCTCTGTGTGCTGGCACTCAAGTAAAACTGTCCTCCGATCTTCCAGACCCAGAAAATTAGAAACTTCTGGGACCATCAGGAACTCAAAATCCAAGATATTCTGTATCCTCCATGAACGTAAAACAAACTGTTTTCGGGACGATAAGCAAACAAATAAACAACACTGATCGAACGAAACAACACAAGAAATCAATTCGAACCGTTGAACCAATTCGGTTGTGCCTAATCCTTCTCCGTTTAAATAAGCTCGCCAATCGGACTCTCTTAAACTGTCTGCGTCTCTAACACCTGATATACTGTCTTACGGGACAACGCTGGACATCGGAGAGGTCATCCTTCGTTCGTAAGTGAGAGCTAACCGTCATTCCCGATTTAAAGAACACTCGCCACGTGCTAAACGGTGGGATGCGAAGCACAAACTCCCGCCTTCTCCCTTAAAGGAAAAATCCTTCCGAGACAAAATAAGAACTGCGCTATCAACCTTTTCCAGCAACTTCGACAAATTCATTTCCAGCAAGAGATCGCGACCGAACTAGGCGCCGAGTATTTTGACCGGCCCGTCTGTCCAGAGGAAAGGCCGGGAAAGTGAAATTACCTTACACGCTGCCAACCGAAATCCAACAGACATATCGCGGTAGATTTTGAGCCCTGTCACCCTCTCGTAAACTCTGATCTCTTTGCCGACTTAGCCAATCTCGACCCTGCTGGACACAAGCACAAAAACATCATCAGTATAGGGGAAGGATCTAGTCGAGGTGGTAGCATCAGATAAGGGGACTTCGCGTAAGACCGGTTTCACCTTTAACTTGAGAAGGAAATGTTCCAACACATAACGTAAAGCAAAAGCGATATAGGACAACTTTGACGAATGGAGCGTGACAAAACGAAAGACTCCAAATGTAAGTCATTCACTTCGACCAGCCCACCTGGAAGTCGGATTCAAGTGTGAATGTACGTCCCGAAACGGGCGGGCGAAATGGTAGTCTTCAGAAAACGGTGGTTAACACTATCGAGTGAATTGGACTGATGTAAACCGATCAGCGTGACTTCACTGTCGACTTACTCGAGGATCAAGCGTACCAAATGGAGGCCCCCATGAATAGTCTTATACTTCATAGCCCAAATTTGCTCAGAGCCAATCAGACTAGAAAGGAGAGCCTGCTAATATATTCAGCTCTGTATTTAACATTGCCAAAGGCCGAAAGTTAACTATCCCTTTCCAATCGTTCTTGTTTCGCGAAGTAACTTGATCACACCCTTGGTTTAGCGTTGTGGTATGACCCCTACTTCATCCAGTCGTCGTAAATCCGTTCCAGCAATGGAACAAAAAACGGGTGACTGCCTCAAGTACAGTTTATAAGGACAACCATCTAATCCCGGTGTTTTGCACCGGGCAAAAAGCTACAGGGCTTCCCAGATCTCAAACTCTACAATGGGAAAACACGCACCCAGTCAGTTCATCCGCCTCTAGTCGTAGAAAGTCGGCCTAAGATGAACAGGGCTAAGATAGGGATCCCTGGTGAACAGATGCTGAAAGTAGTCAGGAAAAGCCTCACATATGCTCACGTTTACAGCCAGGGTCCGCTTATCCGACAGTGACGTAGCGACAGCAAAGGATGAATCTGTACCATTAATTTTAGTGAAATTATATAGTTGTGTTTTATGCCGTATTTTATCAGAACGTAAAAAATGTATATGTCACCGGGGCATCGTCCTTGAAACTAGTACAAAGAGTGGTGCTGTGTGTGTCTTTTGCTGTCGTGTTTTCTCGGGATACCACAACTTGCCTCTATTTGGTTACATATTTAAGGCGCCTTTTGTCAAGAATAGTATATGGATTATAATTTATTTACTATTACATCTGTTGAAATAAATTAACTAAATTTGTTGGCGAAAATATGATGACCCCGGCTCGGTAAGCAACTTTGACGAACTATCCTTGGTAACTAGTATTCAGACGCGGTAGCTAAAACGCACCAGCAAAGCAGAGTTGAACCTATTTAAGTTTTCACTACCTGACGGGGATGCCCATTGCGATACTTATCGAAGAGTTCGAGGTTGTCTGTAAAGTTCCAAAATGGCTTCACATCCGGGTTATTAGTACCAAATATTTCCTCTATACGATCTATATCGGGATCAACCTATCGCCCGCTAAAACTACACAAGATGTCGTCAAAACAACATTTTTCAAAAAAAATCAGGCTGATCCGCATGGTCAGTGTGAGCATATATCTCAATGCGACGAAGAGAGACTAATCATTTGTCGTAACATCCAGAACGCAAAGCCTGTCCGCATGATCTGAGAAGACATTAGCACGCGCTGCATTCAAAGACTTGCTCACTAGCCAATATACACCTCTCGAGCCTCCATGAAAACTTACTGAATCTATCTATATAATCCACAAAATGTGTATGGTTGTGTGTGTGTGCGTGTGTGTGTATGTGTATATGCGTGCGCAACGGGATGTTTGTTATGCGTTTCCAAAGTTTTCATCCGATTTCGATGATTTTTGTATTTTTTGTTTGATTGAGAATTCATCAGTGCCGGTTTTTAGTCCAAATTACACATTCCCCTTCTTCTTGGCCAAGCAAGCATCTCTCTCAAGTGAGGTTAAATTTTCCGTTCAATAAATCCTACTGCTACAGTTTGAAAACGTTGCTTTCATTGTCGTTTATAACCGTCCCCAATTTAAATGTTTTTTTTATTGTCCTGCCAGTCAGTGTCGAGAAAGAAGGGACAATATTTTCTTCAGATGCTTCTGATGCTCTTTTTATAACTTATCACTTTCTTTAGTTGCTTTAATCTTTCAAACTTCCCGAAGCTAGGCTCGAATCGGTGCCAGGGTTGTCGGATTTATTTCCGTATATATGACCAGGGCATCGTCCTTGGAACTAGCAGAAAGAATAAATTTGTGTGTGACTTTTGCCGTAGTGGTTTCTCTGTGAACCACAACTTGTCACTATTTGAGTTTATATTTAAAGCGTCTTAAATTGTTCATTTTGTTTTGAGCCTTCCTCTTGTTTTTCGACATGTTTCCTTTTTCTTGTAATCATATATGTACGTTCAAAGAATTCTTGGGGAGTTGGTCTGTCAATAATATCATATGGCACTTTCATATGATATTCCTTTCTTGTGGGCCTTTCTACGATAAACTTTTTGTTTAACTGATTCCAATGACTTTTTTGTTTTCATTTTTTTCCTCTCACCATATATATCATTTTTCCAGTTCGTGGCGTATTATGCCATGTTTCCACATTTATTTTCATATTTTGTATAATCTGAAAATACTTTTTCGACAATTTTGAAAAAAATTGATGTCCTTTTTGTTATCCCTATTTATTCTTTTTTTTAACTGCTCACATCTTGTCGCACAATAATTTAATTTTTCTTGCGAACAACATTTCTGCCGGTGACATGCCTGCCGGTGGATTGGAATTCGGCTTTATCCGGTATAATCTCAATAGTTTTTGTTGTGCTTCTCCACTCAATTTTCCATTAGATGCTTTTTAAAAAATCTCTCTTCAAAGTTCACACAAACCGTTCGGCATGATGCTTTGACCTTGGATGATATAGTGTGTTAGGAATATATTCAATCGAGAACCTTCTTTAAATTCGTAAGCAGTAAATTCTTGAACGTTATCAGAGACAATGTCATGTCGAATGCTATATCTTGCAAACAGTTCGTGTAAAAAATTCACTGTAACCGTGTAGTTTTTTGTACTTTACCTGGGAAATCCATGTGCAGTCTTAATCATGGGGTATCAGCCTTTGGCCAAGGATGCAATTTCGTGGTAGGTGATTTTGCTGCCATACCCATCCTCTGCAGCCTTTTATTAATTGTTCCATTTTGTTCCATTGTAGATAGTTTCTCATAAGAGATTTCATCTTTGAAATTCCCGGATTTCAACTATGCAATTTATTTAATATCCGTTGTTATAATACACTAGGTATTACTACACTTTGGAAAAACATAAGCACTCCGTCACATAGCGAGTAAACATTCAAGTCTGGATCTTCTATCTTTCTTACTTTGTTTTAGTCGTTATTTTTTTATTTTCAAAATAAACAAGTCTTTTTCTGCTTTTACTTTTATTCCTTTAATGGAACTGGTAGTTCACAGACTAAATTGCATAATTATTTTTTTTTTAATTTCTTATTCACTTTTTAATGTTGCAATAACTTTGTCCTCAAAAGGTTCAGTATTTTTTTATGAATCTTGATAAACCATCAGCATGTCTTAAATTTGAGACGGTTGGTATTCCATCCTGAACTCGTAATTCTATAAAATGTTACGCCAGCGTTGTAATCTATTCGCTGTATTTTTAGGAATACCATTTTTCAAACCATAATCTGATAATAGAGGTCTGTTGTCGGTCTGTTAACTAAAACTCCTTCCTTGTATGAATGTGTAAAATTTCTTTCCACTGTAAATATTATTGCTAACGCCTTTTCGATCTGGCGTTATTACCGAATGCGAGCTATGTGCGTCGGCTTCATGTTACTTTCATCATATTTATTACTGCTCCTATACCGTCAACACTAGCATCTGAAGTCAATACGATTTCTGCTTTTGGTTCGCAGTGCGTTAATACTAAGTTCGACGGAAGTATTTTCTTGATTTTCTCCAAGGCAATTTATGATTCCAGTTCCACTTTAGGACTTTTTATGCATAATGTTTAGTGGATCTCTCAAATTCTGCATATTAAGTATATAGATTTGATAATTGTTTGCTAGTTCCAGAAATGATTGTAACCTAGTAACGTTTGTGGGAGAAGGCGTATTCTTAATTGCACTCGCCCTCGACAGATCTGGTGGTTGAACAGTTTTGTCAATGCTTTGTTCTAGATATATGATTTTAGGCAAATATAATTCACACATTCAATGAGTTTGAACTCGTATTCTCGTATTTTTTCAAAATCTTTCACATGCCCGATATTTTGTTCCTTAGCTACACTAAAATTACTATATCATCCAGATAAGCAACTGTGAAATCTTAATCTGCAAGCATAATATCCATAGTTTGAGCCAGAATTATCCTAAAAGAAAATTAGTTGAACTTATACTGTTATTTATGCGTATTTTTAGTAATTAACTCTAAACTTTATCCTTCAAATTGTATTTGCAATTACGCTTCAGAAATATACAAATTCGAAAAAGATTCTCCCCCCTTTTAAATTCGAAAAAAATTCTCCCCCTTTTAAATTCGAAAAAAAATTCTCTTGTCTTGGTTATGGGTAGTTATGGGATCCTAAAAAAAAATTAACAATGTCGGAAAATCTGCACAAACACAAATTTTATTTCTTATTTTTTACATACACTGCTAGTGTTGCCCATTTTCAATGGTCAATCTTTTCAATTACAACATTTTTTCAGTTAATTCTTCGTTTAGAACCAATGCTACGAACATTAACCTACGTTTGGGTTTAAACACTGGTGTGGCTCTTTTTTCACTTGAAATTTCGCTTTGACATTCGAACACCGACACAACTCATCCGACAGAAAATCCGAAAAAATTTGTTAAATCTTACTTTTAATTTTAACACTCTTATTTTTTTTTTAAATTTTAGCTTGTCCATTTACATTTCTGCAATAAATATTTATAAGTAAATCCCACAACACAATTAATTCCAACCAGTGAGTACCGAATAAGTTTGTGTTATAATTTTTAACGCATAAGCCTCGGATTTTACACACTTGTTACGAAGTGAAGCGTTACAATCAGTTTGCCAATAAAAAAATTATTTTTTACCCGACAGGCGCGAGTTAAGAAGTTATTTTTAATGTCAGTTTTCCGTTTACTTTCAATGTGGTTTCGTTAATTACTGTGATATCACTGCCAGTGTCTAATTGCATTTTTACAAACACATTATTTATTTTTACATACTTTGGGTTTTTTGTAATTATTTGTCTGTCGCAACGCCGTGTACGATTTTTTTTTTCTGTGAGAACCTTTCCTGTAACTATTTATGTCCTATTTTCCACACGTAGTACTTTGCATTCTTAAAGGGGCAAGCGGTTCCGAAATTGAAACTTCCACACCTTAAACATGGATTACTTTTTTCTTTTTCCGCATATTCCTTAAATGTGTAAGTTCCACATTCTTTTTCATCACATTCCTTGGTATCACGACTCAGATTTACGATTCACTGACATTCGTCCGATATTTCTTGTCGTCTTACTTCTTTTATTCTCTTCAAGTTTCGTTAAATCTTGAATCATTTCTGCGTGATTTTTCGCCGTTAACACTTGAACGAAAATTAACCCTTCAGACATCTCCGGAGTCAGTTCGTTCATGTTGAATCTTTCACGCTCCTTTTAAAAGATTCCAGCTTACATGATAAAATTTTCTTTTGTCGACAGATCCATACACTTCCAACGAGTATTGAATAACGAACATTTCTCACTAAAAATTTTGCACCTGCAATATATATATATATATATATATATATATATATATACGATTTTGCATTGCACGGAAAACATTTGCCAACTGATTTACAGTACTGCCGGAAATCACATTAATTATTTTAGCTATACTTAAAACTAGGTACGGAGTCAGTTCGTTCATGTTGAAGTCCTTACTCATCACGTACTTCATGTTATGTCATTGACTCAGATAAACAAAGGACCATTACTGTTTGGTGGTGAAGATTGACGGTAGAAAATATATAAAGTAGCTGCTTCTTTTGAGTCAAAAGTATGGAAATAAACAAAGCAGACAAAAGAATGAATGTTTGAATGAAAAAAAACGAAAGTCAAGTGAATGAGTCTAATGTTTTAACGTCCGCTGAATTAAGAATACTATTCAATTTCAAATATTTTGATATGTACGCTCTTACTTCTTTCAATAATTATCTGCATTCCTTTCTATGTCTATACATATAAATATTTGAGTAAAAAGATAAATATTTATTAGTAGTATATCTCTGCTATACTACTAATAAATATATATATATATATATATATTAAATTATAAATATATATCTTTTTTTAGGTCTGCTATTTTAAAACAAGGTGAGTTTTAACGTCACCATTTTGTTAATTGACTCAAACAATTTTGGCCGTATTACATTTTGATATTATGCGTTTTGAACAGAAACTTTTATTGAATTCATTCCAGTAGAATGTTTCCGTTTCCTTTTCTCCTGCTTTCCTTGTTTCATATAACTTTTTATTTTTATCTTATTAGTTCGTTTCTTCTGCTGAACAAAAAACTATGATTTTTCCGCAGTATCTGAATTAGAGATTGAACTCAAAACTGCCAGATTAGCACATGCATTCTAACCAAAAGCTAGGATATGTATCTCCTAGACAAAGAGAACGAAAAACCCAAGACTTTCATATAAAGACATTTATTTAGTATGGAACTCGCATATAGAACTATCTATCTCCGTGGAGTTGATGAAGATCCCTGCTCATTAAGACCATGTCTCTGGCAAGCAACAATTATCTTCGGTATGTCACAAAAGCAAGACAACACATAGTATTTAGGTAGATTTTTGTAACCTAATTGATCACCTTCGTACAATTTGTGTATAAACTTACATGTAATAGGTTTCTGAAAAAAATATGTACATATTTATGAAGAAATTAAACTGGGAAGATTATATTGTGGTAGGCGTTCTTTTTCT
The DNA here is from genome assembly GCA_903632075.3 of Acanthosepion pharaonis. Taxonomy (NCBI): domain Eukaryota; kingdom Metazoa; phylum Mollusca; class Cephalopoda; order Sepiida; family Sepiidae; genus Acanthosepion; species Acanthosepion pharaonis. The sequence continues at coordinate 372,727 of CAHIKZ030004566.1, read as the reverse complement.
TGTGATTAGAAATCAATAAGTTTATTGACGATAAGGAAAGTGAAGCTTTAAGCGCTCGTGTCAGAAGAGATTTATTCTCTCTGCCTTTTATCATTTTTTACATTTCTTGACTAGTTAAATCACTGAATGCCTCGCCTTTCATAAACGATAACGACCAGCGAGATTTATCAAATTGTAGAAGTGTACTTCGTTATTTGCTTCAAGGAGAGTTTTTCGTACGCGAAATCATGAGAGAAGTAAGAATGTGTATTTGCTCGGAAATAATGAATTTCATTTTTGATAAACATGTTTTGAAATGTGGTCTTATTTTTATAACTGCAGAGATATATTTTTCACTTGTGAATTTCTTTTGTGGAAAAATGCCTTTCTTAAAATAGAAAATTCTCGGTATATTACATTGAATTCGTCGATAATACATAGACACGCACAGACATATTACCAAATATATACACACGATAGGAGTGGTAATTAGGAACGCATTTCTGTAATAAGAAAGAAGATATTCAATACAACACATTAAAATTAAACCACTAAAATTTACATACAAACTCATTGTTAATAACAAAATTCCATTCCATGATGTTGATTGAGAACTAAAATCCAATGTATGTACCAGCTACTCATATATATAAAATTATTATTATTATAATCAATCGACTCTGCCGTCGAGATTCGACGTATGAGGGTCAAGCAGATCAGTTTCCAGGAAACCGACAGCCCGTCACCGGCACATGAAATTTGATTATAGTGGTGAAGGCCTCGTGCAGGACCATCCACACTTTTTGAAGGGACGAATACAGAGACCTGGTGCACAGAATGCCATAAGGTTCCCAAACGACCATCCGCAGGTTTTGTATTTAGAGTTGTCTTTCTCCTAGACCAGTTGTCATCCAAGGCTATAGAACCCAGTCTGCGCTGCTTTTTTACCCATAGCTGGAGGGAGAGGATTCATACCTTTCCCAAGGGTATTAGCACGTAAGTGAATGTAATGGATTCGACTGGAATTCGAACTTGGCTCTGCGATTCCTCAATCCAAGCCGTTATCCATTACTCCACCGTGCCTCCTATATATATATATATAATTATTATGTAATGTTTATTTTATGTATTTGATTAATTTTTATTACAAAATAATATTTCTGAATGAAATCAAATACATAAAATAAACATTACATAATAATTTTCACATCTACATCATCGATAAACAATTAAAATTATTCTTAAAATTACAGGAAATAAAAATATATATAATTAAAATTAAGTAATACATGAATTAAAAATATATAACATTATACTTAAAAATACATGAAACCGGTGCTAAATAAAAAATACACCAAAACATCAACTTATTTTACTGTAACGAGATGTACAATAATTAAAGGCAAGATGAATTCGCCATACGATGAATCATTAAACATAGTGTTTCTACCGTCAATCCCGAAAAAATAGTAAAACTTAACATAATATCGAAAATGGAAAACCGCCAAACTTGTCGTCACTCATCAAAATAAACCTACCCAATTTAAACTAGCGAGAAACAATATAGTGTGCCAATTGAACTGCCCAGTACAAGAGTGTGTTTCTTGTAAATCAATTGTCTAAATCGGTCATATCACCGCCTCCTTGAGAAGACGATTGGCATATCACTTATGTGAACAAAGTGCCAAAAAAGGCATTTATCCGCCCACAATGTACATGAAGTCATAAAGAAGATTCTAAATAATAACATAATTATCCTTCATAGGTCCCGTAGATGAAAGCACGCTCTGCGAGAGAGGCTCCTTAAAAGAAACATCAGACACCCAGTGTAAATATCACCTTATTCAACAGCGTAATTGGTGCGGTGTATTTTTTTTTAAATAGGAAAACGCCAATTCGAATTCCAGCCACGTTTCGCGGGATCAGAGTACAGTAATTCCCTATGTATAATACGCCCTCATCCATAATATGCAACTCGAAAATTGAGCTGAAATTGTGGGAAAATCCTTCTACCCATGCATAATACGCACCACCTGTTTGGTCATCAAACCCTCTACATTTTACTTCTCTAATTTCACTAAGGCCAGCGTTTGCTACTCCTATTGCAAAATGGTTTAAAACAGAATAATATTATTCTAATTTAGTTTTATGATAATTCTTTTTTATTTTACATTTGCAAGAAGTTCTAGCTACATATGATTGTATTTGATAACATTATGGGGTCGCATCGCCGTTTGTTAGCGTCAAATTGTCGTATGTTTGTGTTGAGTAGTCATTTCACAAGTGCAATCGACTTATGAAACGGCAATTTTTAAAGAATTTTTGTAGCTGTGCTTGCTTATTTTTTTAGAAAAAAATACGTATCATACATGGGGAACTATGATAAAAATTACAACTATGTAGCCGTGAAATAAATTACAGGTAAACGTGAAAAGAAACAGCACTTAACAACAAAGTGATTCAAAATGGCTAAAGAAGTGAAGGAAATCACTTGGCACAATTGACACAACGGACAATTTTTACACACATCACTCGCACGAAACGGAAAAATGTAAGACTGTCAGAAAAACTGAATCAAATTGTCTTTGTCTGTCATATTCAACAAACCAAGTTTGAAAGAAAGTTTAAATATAGTCTATTTCAATTGACACCGAGTGCGTCAGTCTTATTTACACAGATGGTATATAGATATCAATGTCAGAACTAGGGATTTAAATACTCTGTTATATCTTGTTCCGACACTGAATACAGTCCACCACCTGTGTTGAATAAGGCTGACGTGCCCGGCATTAAATAGACTATACTCATGATGTAATTTTGAATGTCTTTGTCGTGTAATTTATATACTCTGTTATAATAAATACATTTTATATTATTAGGATCGACTTGGATTATATACGATCGGATTTATAACCTGCACTATAAACACGAGCCCACACACACACACACACACATATATATATATATAGATAGATAGATATATATACATATATAATTTAGCTATTGAAAATATATTTCATTTGAGAACTGTTGAAATATAGGCTAAATCTATAAAGAATAGACACTTGCATTAATGCAAAGCTCTTCAGTAAAATTAATTGAGCATTCCGACTGATTGGGAGTTGTTTACATTCTTAAAGACGATACGCTAGATTTAGCAGTTTCCCTCTGTCGCATGAATATTGCTCAGTGGTAGAAACTCGGTTGGGTTTCGATCCGACTTTGAAGCATTCAGATGTCTACTCGCACTAGGGTGCTGTGATGCAGGGGAACAGTACTGTCTGCTGCTGACACCCCATATATATATATATATATATATATATATATATATATAAAATATAACCAGGTACTAAAAATGTCACTATTTTCTAAACACAGGTTAATTATTTGCCAATGCACATAATATAGATTTTTAATGCATAGTTTGGATAACAAACATTATACAGTGAAATTATAAATTAATTTCAGGTAATAGCTTTGTGTCTGTCTAGGAACTTATTGATCCGCACGCGATATATATATATATATATATATATATATATATGTGTGTGTGTGTGTGTGCGTGTGTGTGCGTGTGTGTGTGTGTGTGTGTGCGCGTGTCTGTTTGTGAGCGTTGGTGTTTGGCTATGTATGTAATTACATTGGTTCGCGGAGGGATATCCACAAATTTTGCATGCATATTTCTGACGATACCAGCAGCCGGACTGCCACGTGTCATTAAACATTTACTGGGGTTGGGAAAAGACAGGAGAATGAAAACTGTGCATCGAAAAAAATAATGGAGACCTTTTATTTATACCCCCATAATATTTAAACTGGAGGTAATGGGGTAGTAAATGTTCTGCCACTATCAAATATTGTGCGTGTCTACAATTGTATATGAGAGGGTGTGTCAAAAGACACACACAAAAAACTATATATTTATACATACATACATACATACATACATATATACATATATATATATATATATATATATATATATATATATATATATATATATATATATATATTCGTTGCTTAGTGCGTGAATTTGGTTCTCTCTACGCATCTTAATGTATGTATGAGAATTTGAAAAAAAACACAAAAAATCTTAAATTCATATACTACAGCCTAGCAATGCAACATGTGTTCAGGAAGACATTTTTATCAACAATTACAATAAAGTTTACGGGAAAATATGACATTCCAATTGATGGGGAGGAAACTTATATTTCTTACAGATTTGTTTCTTTTATTCATAAAAAATAGATATGGATAACGTTTTACAGCGTAAGGAAAGATATGTTTCTACACTGATTTCCGCAGGAATATTTTAGTTTTTTTTTAAGTAAATTTATTTTACCATTTATACATTTGCTTTTCACTCTTAGCAAATAGGAGGTCCATTGTGACCAAACTCTATTTACCTATAAAAAAACCTCCACCAGAAACGTCAGTTCCTTTCAAGAAATAATATTTTCCTGCACCACTTCCGATAGCTTCCCCTTCCAGTTTTTTTTTTCACTTTCGAAATGTAACAAAAAATGTACGAAAAATATACATATTTTCAATAATATATCCTAATATATACACTACATGCATATATATATATATATATATATATATATATATATATATATATATATATATATATATATATATATATATATATATATGTGTGTGTGTGTGTGTGTGTGTGTGTGTGTGTGTGTGTCGGCGTGTTTGTGTGTGTATATATATATATAAAATATATATATTCATTAAATTATTGTCTATATTTTATGTTTGCTTATAATATAACACACACACACACACACACATATATATATATATATATATAAAATATATATATATATATATATATATATATATATATATATATATGTGTGTGTGTGTGTGTGTTTTGTGAGTGTATATATATATATATATATATATATATATATATATATATATATATATATATATATATATTATCGTCAGGAAAGACTGTTTGTGTGTGAAACCTGAACACAAATATATATATATATATAAATATATATATATATTTTATATAAATGAGAACATTGAAGTCAGCAGGCTTTTTTCATTCAATCACTAAATTATATATATATATAATTTTATATTATATATTTTAATATATATATCATCACACACAAGTACACACCCAATAACATTAATTACTATTCTAAAAGAGTGCAATACAATATAAATATATTTAAAAATTATCCACATGAATATGTTATAAAATTGATATAGAATGCTTTCATCAAACGTAAAACCTTATCAGATTTTTAATAGAAATCACAAAACTTCATTATCTGAAGCAAAAGCGCAAACAAAAGATGGCTATTTTTGTAGTATTTTCGAAATATAATGACATATATATATATATATATATATATATATATATATATATATATATATATATGTGTCATGTATTGTAACGAGGTCGTTCTTCATATATCTTCCGTTTCTCAAGTTTCGTTAATATGCAAGTACGCCTTGGAACTCTTTAAACAAAGAGTTCCATGAGCACATATAATATATATATATATATATATATATATATATATATATATATATATATATATATATATATAATTATTTTATAAAAAAAATTTATAACATAAGTATGTTATAAAATCACTACAAAAATAGCCATTTTGTTTCAACACACTCTGTGTCTTATCAAGTGATGGTGTTGAAAAAAAAATAAATGGTTTTAAAAGTTTCAGATGAATTAACGATCCTACACTAGGGGAGCATTGTTACAAAAGCTAGAATAACCAATCAAAAACGAAGTACAGAAAGATTCAAAAAGCTTGACAACAAAATCCTGCTATTATAGCTATTTAGATCTTTAAATACGTGTAATATTAAAATAATTTTTACTAACTAATAATTATAAATTTATATATAAAATTTAATATAAAATTAAAAACTGGCAATTTTTAAAAATCCAAATTTAATCACTATTAAGTTTAAAACTACAAAATTATTGAGAAAAGAAAAAATATATATGTTTATTCAATTTTTTTCATTAAAATTACGTCTGACAAGACGAAAAGCTACAATTCGTCCGGTCATCTGATAATACATGTATATATTTTTTTTTCTTTTCCGTTTTTATTTTAAAGTTTGTGATATATAAACTATTATATATATCCATATATATATATATAATATATGAACAACTAAAAAGGAGACGTGAAACTAACACTTATACACACACACAGTTAAATAATACACTCTACATACACATAGACACCGATATATACACAAACATACATCCACAATGGCATAGACATTGAGAAATCACAACCAGTGAATATTTCAGACTTAAATAAATGCAACCACTTAATTGAATTATAACTTAAGGGAGCAAATATATAAAGATAAAAATGTTTAAAATAATATTATTTAATATATTAAAACGAAAACTCTAAAACAATAAATATCAATAAAAATATATATATTATTAATCATATAAGATAATAGTTTCCAAAAGAAAAACAGGATAAAGAAATCCAATATATACATATATATATATATATATATATATACACGGCAGCAAAAAACAAATATATATATATATACATACATATACGTACAGAAATACACACATTTCATAAACAATACGTACATATACATATCTATGATAACAAGAGCGTACATAAAAACCTAAATAACACACATATTTAAATGCACACATATTGATATAAATGAAAACAGTCATGATATATTTCCATACCTACACATACACACAAACTCATACATATAGGTTAACAAACACCTATATATACATACAAAACATACATTTAAATATATATACACACATACATACATTTATTAAATCAAACGTAAAACCTATATACATGAATTATACATATATAAAACGAACTAACATATAGATACATAAATATACCTTCAAACACCAACACACAGCAATATACATAGAAATCAAATATATAAACACATTCATACAAAACAGAAATATATTTAAATATAAATACACATACACAATAAAATAGGAAACAGATAAATATACACATATATATATGCCACACGTATATATACTAGAAGAATGTTATCCCGTGAAATAAACAAAAACCATGGCTATTTTGTGATTTAATCATATACATACCTGTACATTTACACACACACACACACAATACATATACACACATACAATACATATATATATATATATATATATATATATATATATATATATATATATTTTTAAATATATATATATATATATATATATATATATATATATATATATATATATATATATATATATATATATATGTATTGGACCAAACACAAATAACTAAATTACTCTTCATAATATATATATACATATATACTTATATACATACATACATACCCCCACATACACCCCCTCACATGTAAAAAAAAAAAAAAAAAACATAAATACATTTATACACCAACCTACACATTCCTCAGTTTCTCGAAGATAACACTATGCAGGTAAACAATACACACTTATATCGGTATGACCATTATGGTAAGCGCCTATATCATTATCATTTTAAAGAGTTCCATGAGCACTAAGTTAAAATTTATAACGGTGTTTAAAATATTCATATCTTTGAATCATATATATATATATATATATATATATATATATATATATATATATGCACATACACACGCACAAACACAAACACGCACCCACACGTATAAATATTGTAAATTACGTCTACCGACCTGGCTATTCAAAAAACACAATAAAACATATTTGAGTTCCTGTAGGGTTCGAACGTCTTTATATGGAAAAGGCAACTTTCCACTCTGTATGCTTTAAACCCCTCGGACATACAAATAAACACATACACGTCAAGATCGGTTACCCTTTTGAAGAATGCATATATTGTCTTTTAGCTCTGGTAAGCACATATTTGCTCATCATTTTCCTATCTGAATTGTGAAGTATGTAATTTCTTAGGAATCGTTAGATTTTTTTATGCGACATTATACTATTTCCTATATTTTCCTACTTTATTCTATCCAATATTATATGTGTGTGTATCTGTGTTTGCGTGTGTGTGCTTGTGTGGTGTCTAATCCTGATCTTCTTGCAAGATGCAACATTGGTGAAATTGGGACTTTACTGATGGTGTCACAAATTCGCTGGGCTGCTCATGTTGCAAGGATGAGTGACGATAGAATACGTAACATCCTCATGCATAGCCAGTAAGACACTAGACGAAGGTGAGCTGGACAGCCGTGGCTCAGTTATAAAGACCAGCTAAAGAGTAACCTTTCAACTGTCAATGCGTCTCATAATAACTAAGTGCGAGTTGCCCTGGGGTAGAAATCACTGGAGCTATTTGTACAAGAGTGGCACCAGAGATTTCGAAATCAGTCATATTGGGACCGGCTAAGAAACGAAAGACAACGGCGACAAATGTCAATAAATATTTCTCTTGTTATGTCTCGAGATCCACGCTCCTGCACAATATGTCGACTTTTTATGCAGTCACTAGATGACTGAAGTATCACATACGCCACAAACAGAAAGACTGAATAATGTTGCCGGATCCTCATAAGCTGAAAAATCTACGGAAGAGCCCATATATATATATATATATATATATATATATATATATATATATATATATACGATTATATGATTGTATACGGAATAATTTCCAATAACCAACAATTACTATTCTTAATGAGTGCTCAATGCAGATATAATTATTTATTTAAATATTATAACATAAATGTTATAAAATTACTACAAAAATAGCCATTTTGTTTCAACACCCCCGGTGACTTATCAAGTGATGATGTTGAATGTAAAATAAATGGTTTTAAAAGTTTCAAATTAATTAACTTGAAACTTTTAAAACAATTCATTTTACATTCAACATCATCACTTGAAAAGTCACCGGAGGTGGTGAAAAACAATGGCTATTTTTGTAGTGATTTTATAACATATTTATTATAATTTTCAAATAAATAATTATATATATATATATATATATATAGTAAGATGCAAAATCAACTCATATGGGGAATAACCTAATTTCATCCGGCGAAAATATAATTCGTTAGACGTATTTAAACCCGGTATAGACTCTATACCGAGGTTGAATAAGATTGACGAATGATATTTATGTCGGTCGAAATAAGCTTATTCTCCATGTGAGGTGATTTTGGATTTCAATATTTATTATTTTTTGCTTTGTAATAATAAATACCACGAGCTCTTTTTCTGGATCAGTTTTAATATTTATATCACTAGGATCCACCTGGATTATTTACCAACGGATTTATTACCTTTACTCGCTCTCTACCTCTGTTTATATATATATATATATATATATATATATATATATATATATATATAAATTATAATTTATATAAAATATAACACTTTCTAAAGCATGATATCTTCTTTATTCACGGCCTAAATTTCTGGTCAAAATAATACATGTATCGTATAAATAAGTACTTAATTTATTAAAATGAGATGGTATTAGTTGGTAAACACAGAATAATTAAGTTCCCTCTGTGTTAATTCTATATTATTCTTACAAATATTTTTTTCGCGCTGACACGCAACGTTTCTTTCTAAAAAAAAAAAGGATTTTATTTCCTTCCCCCTTCAATGCGTTGATTTTGCATTTATTATTTTCGTTTTTTATTTACCTATGGATTTTTGCGTCTTTGAAATATAATGGGGTTTATCATGTAAGGTAATATATTGCCTGACAAATAAACAACTTTGCACGTTATTGTATAATTCTCCTTGTTACATAAGTCCTTACTTATCACGTACTTTACTTTATGCCATTGACTCAGATAAACAAAGGACCATTAATAATTAATTAATAGAAATCTTATAAGTATAAGAAACTATACTTGCTCGGAAAATAATCAAACCAATACCAAAGGGAAAAAGGTATAAAAAAAAAGAAAGAGCCAAGAACATATACGTTAGCCGCAAATAATCGTCTAGCATGCAAGTCCAAAGTCCAAAGAAAAAAAATCCGATACGTGTAAGCAAATAACTATACATATATATATATATATGTGTGTGTGTGTGTGTGTGTGTGTGTATATATATATATATATATGTCTGTGTGTGTGTGTGTGTGTATGTGTGTGTGTATGTGTGTGTGTGTGAGAGATAAAGATCATTATGATGTCCATGATATTTCGCGTAATCTATCAAACATTAAAGGGAATATAAGATAGAAACTAAACCAGTGTGTGTGTGTGTGTTTGTGTGTGTGTGTGTGTGTTTGTGTGTGTGTAATGTGTGTGTGTGTGTTTGTGTGTGTGCAATGTGTGTGTGTGTGTGTGTGTAATGTGTGTATGGGTGTGTGTGAGAGAGTTTGTGAGTGGGTGTGTGTGCGTACGAAGTAATCGCTAATTACACTGAAACTGAAGGAGTAATACTTTTACAAAATTTAATTGCTGCAAGTTAAAGATGACGCACTCTGTCTCTGAGCGTGCTATATTTCTATTTTTTCTTTCGTCCAAGTAAAATCAGAATCTGTATCCGAAGAAAATACGTATCAGAAAGAGACTTGAGCCACACGGCACAATTCCTCACCCCCGCGGTGCTTTAAAGAAACGGAGAACGACTGACAAGATTGGTAAACACTCAACAAAATTGAACATTAGAGTAAAACAAAATTCACAGATAGTGCCACTTTTCTTATATCGCACTGCACATCATAAACTACATACGATATGGTTCTACACTCTTCGTCAAACAAGGGTACCATTATTATTTTTAGTGAATAAACTACTGCATCTCAGGCTGTCTAGAGAACATCACCATTGGCATGTTGATACTGTTTTCATGTGGACTGATGAAACGATAAATATCTTGGCGTTTGCTGACTGTCGAATTAGTGTTTAGAAGTGACCGCATAAAGTTACTGGTCCTGTATATATATATATATATATATATATATATATATATATATATATATATATATATATTTGCGTCCAGCATGAAAAAAGGCTTTTGCCACTGAATGTTGACTTTAATGTTCACTAATATATATATATATATATATATATATATATATATATATATATATATATATATTAAGCGTTTCACCCCAAGCAAGGCGAGAAGACAATAGGACGCAAGGGGTTACAGAAGATTTGGAGCAAGATCATATAGGAGCAATAGAGGAAAGGAGAAGGATAGTGGATAGATCAAGGCAACTGGAGATGTCGATTTACATTACATTTGAATAGTTGAGGTTCTCGTGTAGGTGGGACCCCTAAGACTGGGAGACCTGCTCCCTAGGTTTTCAAAAGAATCACTAATAAAACATGTACATAAATGACTGCAGATTGTATGCCTCTTTATGCTAGCTTTTTTTTCAATGTCGATGAGAGTACAATCTTACTTCGGGAGTAGGTGAGATGTATCCAATTTCAGAAATAAGAGGATAATTTCCAGGCACTTCAAAGACTATAGGGTTGGCCTGGTTGACTCTTCCTCCTGATCTACATGTGGGTGAATATCTTAGCAATTATCGGTGCGGAAATTAGAGTCGTTGTCTAGAGTTAAAATTGTTTATTTATTCACTTTGCAGTAATACCCTTTGGAAATGCATGAACCTATTTTTCTCAAGTAGGCGATAAACCGTCCCGGAGTTGGTTTCAGCTAACCCTGGATGTTGGTCAGTCTCGAAAAGGTAAATTCCTGACTTCCGACTCTTAAATAATCGACTTGAATGACACAGACCTTAATCTTTGGTTTGAGAAACCGTATAGGTGACAAGGACACATGAACAAGTGGATAAAGATTTTGGTTAGATCCTTTGACTAGATCCAATGTTTTGTGAGTTCAAACCAGTAGTGGTGAACCAAAGTTTGGATAGTTGAGTTAAAGGGAAATAACTGAGACATCGAGAAGAGGCTCGGCACGCGGAACTAGAATAATCTGTCCTATATTTGTCGATGTTTCTGAGATGACCGTATTATGTACACTATTTACATTATTCGGACTATTATTGTCCTCATCTTTGTTGCCATATTATTCACAACGTTTGTAAGCTCCGGCCTTCTTCAGGTGGTTGAAATGTTGAACTGAACCCTTTATTTCGCTCGCTGGGGTAGACTGTTCTATGTCCACTTGTCATGTAAGTTATCTCCTGTTAATTCACCTCTCCAATTTCGCCACTGTGTTAAAGTCACAAGTCTTTGGTTCCTGTCACTGGATCGAACGAACGCCTTTATCCACTATGCCATACGTCGTTAAGGACATCTGTGTATGAATTTCTGGAATTTATAAACTTAATGTCTTCTTCAACTATTTTTACCAGTGCTCATATTGCTATTTTTGCTGTTATCATTGCATATATTTGCCAGAGCTTATAATGCAATTTTCGTTGTTATTATTGCTTTTCTCTGGCACTAATTTCTTATTGGTTCCGATATTGTATTCATTTCTATGCTGGAGAGGCTGGCAATTATATCCCTACAGAGGAACGAAAACATCGTCATGCTACCGGCTGACAAAAGCAATGCAATTGTATTGATAGACAAATGAGATTATACAGGAAAGCTGGAAGACCTCATTAGAAATTGTAGCTATAGCAAAGTAAAAAAGGATCCTACATTGAAAACGAAACGCAAACTGTCACAGCTAATAATCATGAACAAGGATCACTTCGTACCTAAGATGAATTGGTATTTGTTGCAGCGTTACACCAAGCTACTTCACATATAAGGTCTCCCTAATATTCGGCAAATAACAATCGGCCTGTGCGGTATTCCACTCAGGCCGATTGTTAGATGGCAAGGCTCTGTGTACCACCTTCTGAGACGCTACCTTGTAGATATAAGTGACCCATTGATCGGAAAGTCAACTCCATATATCCAAAACTCCGCCCATTTCGTAGAAATAATCGATGTCCCTATCCTATCCAACCAGATGGTAAGCTTGGACGTGGTGAGTTTGTACACCAAAGTGCCCACGGAGGAGGCATTCTCATTAGTCAGACACAGATTGGCCTCTGACATCCTTAGGAGAACGAACCAGTATTCCAATAGATAATTTTTCTGTACACAAACAACACACATCGGAACGGGGTTACAGATATATTGGCAGGATGAGGGATTAGAAATGGGCTCGGCATTCTCAACAGCAATGTCGAATATATACATGGAATACTTTTATAAAAATCGCATTGGAATCTATATCCATAAGGCCAACTCTATGGTCAAGATACGTAGATGACACCTCCATACTCTGGCTACACCAGGAAGATGTTCAGGTTCTACTGGACGATATGAAATCAATAAGAACTTCGATACAGTTCACGAGGGAGAAAGAGAGTAACAACATACTCCCATTCCTGGATGTTCTAATATCTCGTACAGAGCATGTGTTCAAGATATCAGTATACTGTAAACCGACATTCACCTCAATTTCATACCCACCATCCATACAGTGTCAAAAAGAGCCCAGTGTATTTATTATTGCAGAGCAAAAATTAATACACAGTAAAATCTAAAATCACCTCACATGGAGAATGCTTACATCACCAAGGAAATGTCATATGTGGCGACCCAGTGACATTAAAGTATTGGTCAGTATAAGCAGTACCATACAACGTAACAACTACCCTGGGTACATTGCAGCAGCCTTAATAAACAGGGATAGCCTGGTAAATGAGGAGGACAACAACACTCAGAAAACAGTTTGCCTGCCTTATGTAAAAGGGTTATCAGAGAAAATGCAAAGGATCTGCGGTCCATATCGCATCAGGACAACTTTCCAAAGCTGGACGACACTTCGCAGAAATCTCTCTCGAGTAAGACCCCCATAGAGCAGAACAGGACTAAAGACTGTGTGTACGCTATCTCGTGCAGCTGCGGTAAGAAATATAAAGGGGAGACAGGCCACCGCATTAAGGAAAGGCTTCAAGAACACCAGAAAGCTGTAACACGAGGGGAAGTGGAAAAAGCAGGAGTGGCTGACCACATATGGAAAGAAAAGGGAGTTCACCGCCCTCCGTGGGATCTGGTTCAAATCATAGACAAAGAACATCATTGGAAAATTCGTAAAACTAAGGAATCAGCACATATGCCAAGCCACAAAAATCTCCAAAGCTGACCTAGCATAGAAATGAATACAATATCGGAACTAGTAATAAAGAGTGCCATAGAAAATTAATAATAACAGCAAAAATTGAAATATGAGCACTGGTAAAAATGGTTACTGAAGACATTAATTTATATAAGTCCCAGAGGTTCACTCACAGATGTCCTTAAGGACATATAGCACAATGGATAAAAACATTCGTTAGATCCAATGACAGGACCTGAAGAATTTTGAGTTCAATACCTGATCAAGGCAGTGGAGAACTTGGAGAGATAAATTAACAGATAACTGATATACATTGTACGTGGAACTAGAATAGTCTACCACAGCGAGAGAAATAAAGGGTTCAGTTCGGCATAGATATCGTTTTTTGCTATTATTACATAATATTACAATATATTCTTGTCTTTATTTGCCATTAATGTACAACCAATACTTTTTGTGTTGCATTTTTTAATGTATCCTTTGTGTTCATGTAATCCTTTATTGAAACGTCTTGAGGTTTTTCCAGTATATTCTTTCTGGCAATCCTTGCGATTGATAGAATAAATTACTCCTTCTTCTATTGGCTTGTTTTGTTTTGTATTGATTAAATCTTTTATTGTTTTAGAGGTAATTGTGACAAATTTTATGTTGAGTTTAGATAAATTCTTTTCGATTCTAGTTGTCAAATTTTAGTCGAGAGAGCAATTTATGCTTTTGATTCGTTGGGTTTGTCATAGAAAGAAACATCAGGCGGAACAAAATAAATAGAATCAGAAGTATGAAAGATAGGTCTTCTTTTGCGACTAAATTAAACATTTAACGAAAGAGAAAAACAAAACTCTTACTAATCAGGCTTTTGACGTATTATCACTTATTGCTTTTTGATGAAAATTACAGACAACTATTTCAATAAATTTAAAGGAAACTGTAATATTAATTGAAATAAAATATACCTTATTTGAATTTTATTTATTCTAACCTATGAACCGTTAAGGACAATAGTTACAAAAAATTCTTGTACATAAAAGTCCGATTTCAGTTCTATATTTGTTAATTCCAAACCGACATGAATAAAGGACATGTGCTTGTATTGTTTGCTGTATGCATGCGTAACACTGACAAGTTTGATCATTGATTTTTTTCAGTCTGTTTATTCAAAAGGACTTCCTTGCTGTCCGTTTAGTTACGATTTATTTCGTTTTATACAAAGTATTCATCATCAGGAATGAATGTGTACTTAAAAACGGTTTCTTTCGCTTCGGTGTCTTTTTCTGTGACCGGTAAATATAAATTTGCTGGTATTTTATGCCACTGCACGAATCATGGTGTGCTACAAATCAACCACTCCCTGAACTGATCTATCTATCTATCTATCTATCTATCTATCTATCTATGTCAGGCTGTTCATAACTATATCAGTCTGTTAGACTGTTTCCTTCTTTCTTTCTTTATAGCTATCTATCTATGTCAGGCTGTTCATAACTATATCAGCCTTTTTCTATCTATCTATCTATCTATCTATCTATCTATCTATCTATCTATCTATCTATGTCAGGGTATTCATAACTATATCTGTCTGTTTCTTTCTATCTATCTATCTATCTATCTATCTATCTATCTATCTATCTATGTCAGGGTGTTCATAACTATATCTGTCTGTTTCTATCTATCTATCTATCTATCTATCTATGTCAGTGTGTTCATAACTATATCTGTCTGTTTCTATCTATCTATCTATCTATCTATCTATCTATGTCAGGGTGTTCATAACTATATCAGTCTGTTTCTTTCTATCTATCTATGTGAAGCTGTTCATAACTATATCAGTTTGTTTCTATCTATCTATCTATCTATCTATCTATCTATCTATCTCTTTTTAACTCTATCTGCCCAAATCCCTGTATGTCTTACTGTCTGTATATTGAAAGCAAAATACTTGCTATCTACTTACCAATATATCTAACGGCATATATATTTAAGCAGCTATCTTACTATGAAGATAAGATAGCCTGTCGTCTTGTTAATATTCATCCCTGTTCTTTTGAATAAGAGTAGAATTTTATCCTTTCTTTCCTGTTTAGGATGAGGTTTCATGTCCCTTCTAACTTTTCTCATTCGGTTTTACTTCCAGTAAACCCTTGCGTCTTAACTGGATTATCGCCTTATTTGGTGCGAATTGATTAAAATCTATCTATCTATCTATCTATCTATCTATCTATCTATCTATATACACGCACACCAGCCTAACTTGCTACACACACACACACACACACACACACACATATATATATATATATATATATATATATATATATATATATATATATATATATATGTTTAAAAATGTTTTGTCTAATATATTCATATTTAATATGCAGGTCTACCTATTTAATCGAAAATTTATATTTTGTCTGGTAGAAATTGATATATATATATATATATATATATATATATATATATATATATATATATATATATATATATATATATATATATATATTCAAAGATAGAAGCATACAGATATATGGTCCATCCCCTCGGTACATACCTGCATAAAACAAATTATTTCACTTGTTGCATAGAAAGAAAATCGACAAAGAAATAGGCGCAGACTTGATTAGATCGATAGAGTGGATATATAGATAGGCTGATATCCAGATTCTTACACGTTATTCAATGAAAAGTTTTATCCTTTGTTTCTGTCTTAAATTCTACATCTATTGAGTCAGACCGGAACCGGAAGGAAATGGCGTCCGTTACTGACACTCGCCTCGCTGAGACGTCTCGCATATATCTTGTTACTGCATTTGCTTCTATAAATGTTTCTCTGAGTCATCGTTCTCAAAGTGTTAAACAGACCGCGGTTGAATTGTTGCTGAAAACCCATCCCAGCACAGACCATAGAGAACAAAAGACTAGCGGTAAAACCCACGTGGGGGAGGCTTTGTTTTGATGAGATGCCGATATTTGCGTCAGGACACGCGTCGATTTGTTTGCAGGTGAATGAGTTTTGTGTTCGGATTGCAAGTATTTGAAATGTTGATGCTGGCGTTTTCCTGGCTGTGTGTGAAGGAATTTGTCGGCCTCTAATCGTGACTAATGAATATTGCATTGGCATTGGTGCCCACGTTTTAGCGATAAGGTATTTGTTTACAAGCAAGACGAAGGAATGTGTAAGAACGACGCAGATCAGGGCATCGCCTTCAAAGCAGTTCCGTTTTTGATTTGCAGATTACCAATTGCCTCGTTTCTGTTTCTTCTATTTTGATATGTACGTAGCCCTGTGCGAAATCATAATAGCCTAAATCGTCACATTTCTATATATGAATAAAACTTTTCGCTTTATTTTATGTCCGTAACAAAACAATCGGATGAAAGTCAGTGGTAAAGTATTGGACTCCAATTTAAGATAGGTCGGTTTCCCCTTCATGTAATTTTTCATCATATTTGTTCATTTACCCCATGTACATTGTTCGGACTGTTGTTGACATCTTTATTTTTCATGCACATGACGTTGTGAATTGAGTTACTAAAAGGCAATGACTGAAACAGATATGATATGGTACTTGCACCTAGAGCATTCTAGACAATTGGCGAAATAAAGTGTTCGCTTCGAAATTTCAACGTATATCACATGAAGAAGGCCGAAACGTTGTGAATATGACATTAAATATAATGGCAACAGTCCGAACAATGTAAATAGTAAATATATTGGTTCATACGTTTTGTTTTGTTTGTTTTTTTTTTAATTTCATGTCCCTTCAAGACGTGAGCGATCATGGCTTTCCACGTTTCTTTTCTTCCTTATCTGACAATTGCTAGACATTCTTCGAAATGTTAGCGGACAAATTTACCATTGCCTTCTCGAAGCTTCTGGATTCAGAGTTTTCCTTCTCTTGGAATTGCTGCATTAGACACAGGCAAATCTTTTTCTGGAGGCGTTAAAATTCAAGCGGCAAAATGCAGGTGTCGCATTATGAATGGTCGGCTTATACCCGAGCACATACGGTAAATATATATGTTCAAATCTCTGTATATTTTACTATCTATATATAGTACGCACTATATATATATATATATATATATATATGTATCTTGATATATCCTTACCAATATATCTAACACTCTATATATTTAAGCATCTATGTTTCAATGAACTTTCAAATATATAAAAACAAAACACATAAATACGTTTGTATCTACATATGTATGTAACTAACTGTCTCTATTTAAACACAACTTTATTGTGCATATTTCACTATAAATCGAGCAAGATGCATTCATGCATTATTCATGGGTATTTGTGTAAGAGAGTAACTCGTTTCGCTGGTTTTAATTAACATGATTAGTGACATGTCTTAATCAAATTAGAGATTATTGACTATGCCATAGTTAATGGTATGCCTGCGCTGCAATAAATAATATATAACGGAAAAATAAATTCGCGGTTAACGCCTGCATTCTCGTACGTTTACAGGAGAATAATAATAGAAACAACAAATAGTTTAGAAACTTAGTAGAGTATCATAGTGAAATTTCTGCCGTTTGTAAACAAGCGACAATGAGTCCAATATGATGGTTAACAATGTAAACAGGCAAAACAAACGACAATTATAAAATTAAGAATGAGAAATTTATTTATAACTAGCAGCCATATCCAGCTGGTCGATCATAAAAAAAGCGTTCAATTAGAATGGAGTAAAAACAGCATCAAGTTTCTCAATTACTTTAAAATACTTTCATTAAAAAAAGACATTTTGAATTAATGCAGTCACTGATATAACAGAAGTAGTCTTTATTTATTCAATCGAAATTAGCCGAGGACATGAAGGGGCAAAACATGTAACATGAAGACACACTTCAGACTGCAATTATGTTGGAGTTTTTTAAATCAATTTGTCAGTGTGTTACCCGGGGTGTAAAAAAAGGATTTATTTATAAAGCAATTGTTAAGTTTGATGATAATTGGTTGAAGAATCAACAAAAAACAAGAAAGAAACCAGTAAAAATAGCTATTTCTCGCTATTTACGCGGGTTTTCACTATATGGGTGGGCACAATTATCAAGTTAAATCTGTTAAACAATTAAATTATGGTTGGGTACAATTGAGTGAAGTTTCTATTAGATTGCTTGAAAATTGAGGAAGTTTTTTATTTTAAAATTTATGTTGAAATTGATTTCTGTTGAAATCGATTTTTTTCGCGGCTTTTCGTTAGACACTGTGGCGTAGAAATAAAAATAAGTTATCTTTTAGCTTTTCATGATGTAAGTAACTTACTTACCGAGTTCGAACGAAATCGGGGGAAAGAAGTTTAAATTCTCGATTTTTGATCGGCTTTATTTATTTTTTGAAAAATTATAAATTTTTTACTCTATAACCTATCTCTTAATGTGTACAATGTATGTGCCAAGTTTGGTCAAAATTGCTTTGATGGATCGCAAGACAAATGGTATCACACAGACAGACACATATACATCCTCTCTTTTATATATATAGATATAAAGAACTATTCTATGTGGACAAATAGACTAATACACGAATTGCGATAATAATGGGTGTAAGTGCTATGAGATTTAACAGCAAACATATAATAACGTGATTTCTTTTTTACTTACATGCAGAAGAAAAAGGACAACTCAGATATTTTTGTTATATTTTTATATGAGCTTTAATGGTCTTATATAAAATCTAAGGGTCTTAATAAACGGGTTTAAAATTTAATTTAACCCTTTAAAACCTCCGCTTACTCTGCCGGATATATTTAAAAAAATGGAAAATTCAGACTCACAAATCTGTAATCTTCGTGAAGAGAAACGATCATTCTTCCTGAGTTGAAGAATGAAAGGAAGATGACGTACCTATCACTTCTACCTAAAGACACATATCAAATTCCGTTGGCAGATACCAAACACACATGTTGAAAGGCGCGAACACGCTCTTTTATGAGTTTCTCCAAAGTGTGGCTAAACTTAAACGAGTCAATTTGCATACGCACGAGAAGTTCCTATGTAGGCAAAAAACAAAAAAAAAACAAAAACAGATCAGTTACCATTTCTTTCCTTTTACGACTACTATACAAAAAATCAACGCAAAAGCAGACGATAAAGACGTCTGCGATAAAACAATCATTAAACTAGCAAACAACACGTCTACTAAAATTTTTACACTTGTATGCATTATTTGTTACTTCTAAATTACAGCCTTTTTTGCAAGATTAAAAAAAAGAAAAAATGAAATACAGCGTATATACGGAATGTTACAAAATATATTATTTTTATTATTTTGATTTTAATTTTCAACATATATATATATATATATATATATATATATATATATATATATTAAGATTTTAACGATAATTCAATGAAATTATGTAGCAGCAAAGAAACAGCTTACACATCGACACATTAAATTCAGGACAAAATATTTTACAGCTTGAAGAATGACGTCAAAATAATTATTTGATATATTTTTTGATGTACACGAGAAACAGGGAATCGATGATCTGAATTCGAATTCAAGCAAATACATTGAGGTATCTATGTATCCATTTCTTTTCGTAGAGATCGGCTAAATAGCCAGACAGAAAAGATTTGGTAGAAAGAACACTCAAATTTGACAGAAGAAAAATTCAAATCCAGCGATAAAAGGATCGGATCCGTTTGGCTACGTTGTCCATGCACGTTCAATATTGCTGAGGCTGCAATACATATGGCGCATCTAGGACCCTAAATGTTACCCGACAAGGAATTGTAATCATAATTATTGGATTATTTTATTTTATTCAATAATGTTCACCCTGTACACGGCAATGGAGCCACTTGATGTAGAGGGTTACAAAGTAATAGCATAGTTTTGGGACATTGTTGGGGAACATAATGGTTTATCCTAGACATGAAAAGGCTACGAATATAGCGATAGGGGAAACATTCTTCCGAGAGTAAGTTCCACAGAGCAGCGGTTCCTGTGAAGAAGTTGCTCAAGTGAAAAGTACATTTCACTGATGGAAAACGAATGGACTGAAGGTGGTTCGTTTTATAACTTCCTGTGCTAAAGTTATTGTTATAACACACGCTCGAACTTGGTATAACGTAAATCGTTAAAGGATTCTCTATACGTAATGCTTAGGCTAGTGCCGTTCGCCTGTACAGTTATTATGAAGAGTGACTCCAATACGACTGGTATCTACTCAGTCTCCCGACACTGATATGAGGTGTGACACATGGTTAGGTTTTATGTGGCGAACACGAGCGTTTCCATTCGGGTCATTAGTCAAAATTTACCCAGCCTCGCGTAAGCAGGTTCGGGCAGATTACTTGTCAGTTTTTCACAGCTGAGTGTCCATTCGAAGACAGACCACGACTGAGACACCCTCTGCAGAAATAGGGGAGTTTTAACCTCCTAAATCTTATCGCGAGCCAGGGACTGACACCGAGGGGGCACTATTTACCGGTCTCCCCACTGAGACGAGCTGCGACACAGGGTTAAGTTTACTGTGGGGAAACCAAACGTTTTCAACCGAGCCACTGACCAAAATTTGCCCAGTCCCCGCAAAAGCCAGCTTGGGTACATTACTTGTCTGTTTTTCTTAACCAAGTCTCTGTCAAGAAGACACAGACCCGACTGAGTTCTTGTCAGACGCAAGACAGACAGCAATCTGCCTGACATCAACTTGCCAGATTTTCTCAGCCGAGTATCTATGCGAAGACAAAGCCCCGACTGAATCACCCTCTGCCGAAAGACAGACGTTTTGTCACCCTCTTCCCGAAGACGGAGGTCTTGTCTTGTCTGGAACTGAATAAGATACGACCAGTATTTACCAGTCTTCCTAATGAGACAAAACGTGGCACAAAGTCAAGTTTACTGTGGCTAAACTTAACGTTTCTCCCCGGGAAATTGGTCAAAATTTCTCCAGCTCCGCAAAACCGAACTCGGGTGAATTACTTTTTGTTTACTTTACTCAGCAGCGTCTCTATCTCTAGATAGAGCTCCGACTATATCGCCTTTTGCCCGAAGACACAGTTTTCTTGTCGTGTACCTGACAGTGACTCCGATTTGACTGGTATTTACCGGTCGCCGCACTGCGGACTAGATGCGACACATGTTCGAGTTTTATGTGGGCAACCCATGCGTTTCTACCCGGGCCACTGGTCAAAGTTTACTCAACTGACTCAAAAGCGGACTCGAGAGAGTACTTGTCTGTGTTTCTCAGTCGAGTCTCTATCCGAAATCAGAACTCCGACCGTGTTACCTTCTGTCCGAAATGCCTGATTCTAACATGTCGGTTTCTTTTTAGCCGAGTCTCTATCCGAATTATATATATATATATATATATATATATATATATATATATATATATATATATCTTTGTCAAGAACCTGGGACTGAATTAGATTTGACTGGTATATTATCTATAATCAGTAACTTGATAACCACGCTATAAATCAATAAAAAAAATGGAAAGGACCAATATACAGATAAGAGCATATCAAAGTCATTGTACTTACTCTTTTTCCTTCGAAATAGTTTTAATATAAATGTTTATAGAGACAGTGAAGCCATATTGAACTTCCAGCATCAAGCCTTTCTGGGCCTAGCGTCTAACGCCAACCATGGAGACAGACAAGTCTTTTGTCCGAATAACCTAGCCCGTGGAACGTGGGACAATCTAGCAGATCTAGATTGGCCTCTCTGACTAAAATTTTATACGGATAGCTAGATACCTGGTTAGACAGCCACCTAAGTGCCCACGTCCACATATTCCTTACGGGGTGATCGACCCCGTATATACCAACAAAACTAAAACTCTTCGATCATATCACCTGAGGCTCCGTCACCTTCCCGCCTCCTGCCTATGTTGGTGTCAAGGATAGCATTCTAATCTCCCATTAAGACAAAACGAGACCAATCCACGAAGAACGACCCTAAGTGACGGAAAAATAAGACACGGTCTTTCTTTTCTTTATAATTCATATAATAATATTAAGAAAACATTTGTAATCATAAGCTTCTTCAAAATTCCTAAATGGCATTATGGCAGAGCAGATTTCTCAACCAATCAAATGAAATAATCAAAATAAAAAATTGTGAATACCGGTGTGAATTATTTATGAAATAAAGAAAATATCAATACCTATGTAAAGCAGGTAATCGGCTAAATCCTATTGTGAAATTTTGACCGCAATTGATTTCATTGTAATATTTTATCTTCATCTTTTAATCTAGTCGATATCGCACTCCCAGTACGTTTAGAACGCAGAGCTTTACCTGGGTCGAGAAGTTTTAAAAATCATTACGTGTGCACGGATCTTCAGCACTGTGGCCTTCGTGAAGATATTCCATCATTTGTGATTGCCCGCATTGGCAGTTGGGATCAATATAGGTGGCATATCGCCATTTCTGATGTTTGACTCTACATTGGCCAATAGGTTTTCGGAGGCGACTTAGGTAGGACTAGAAGGACCAATCATCACTGGAGCCAGGGGCACTTCCATAGGGCTGAGAGAGAGAGAGAGGGAGAGAGAGAGAGAGAGAGAGAGAGAGAGTTTGTGTTCAACGTTGTTAAAGTGTCTGAACCACAGGGACAGATGCTGAATAGCTATGATGTTCATTGTTTCAGCTGAGTGTACAAACCAGTGTATTGATTTGTTATTGGTCCACAGCCTTAGAGTGGATGACGATGCTCAATTTCCTGCAACTTTTCGAGTTGTGAGTGGACTGTAATTCTTATGTAAGGAAGAACAATGCCACTAAGCAAGAAGAGATAATCTACTTCAGTTGGCTTGAGAAATCCAATGATAGATCTGCAAGAAGTATTTAAGGCTTTGCGTATGGTAATCTACTTAACACTGGTAAGATATATTCTCATATGGAGTAGAAAACGGCTACGACTGTTGGGTGGATTTTACTGGCATGGACACCAAATATGATCTGGTGTTAGCCAGCTTCTAAGAATCTCTGGAGAAGAGTATGTTTACGCGAATGGTTGCGTGATAATTTCTTCTTTTCTTAAATCCAGCAGTTTTAAGTAACGAGGATGTTTTTACGCTTATACTAAGAAATAAAGAAATAGTAAGATACATTTAAAATTTGTGGGACAGATAAAGACGGAAGAAGGCTTGGAGAGGTTGATACTCACACGGCATATTGAAGGCAAAGAAGGCAGAATATAACAGTGAGCAACATAAATAACGATTTGCGTAGAACAGGCTTATATATATATATATATATATATATATATATATATATATATATATAAAGTGCTAACTGTGAGTAATATCCCAAATTACTCTGTATTTTATTTCATATGTTTTTCTCTTAGTAAGTACATCGGCAATCTTGAATATACGAATATGCAAGAAGCGACAAGTATATGTGTGCCTTTGTACATGTAGAGATCCACGTATGTGTTACGTGTGTGTCTTAATAGAATTTGTTAGTCAGTTCGAATATATCTAAATACATGAATAAGTCTTTGTAATAACGTACATATTCATGTGAGTGCAGGAATTCAGGCAAATCACTTTTTAAGCGAAATAAAATTCTTGTTCATAACTGAAAAATGCCTGAAACAGAAAAGAGGTTGAGGAATAAAAATTAACCTTTAAAAGATATTTTCGTTTTTTTTCTTAAGTTTTCTTTAAAATATTCCCTTTTGATGAAATCATTTTTTGCTAGGAAAAGTTTTCGTTAATTTCTACCACAAATTTGAGTCTGCAAGGGATTTTCTTTCATCTCAACATCTACAGAGTAACCGCAGGAAACACGTATATATATATATATATATATATATATATAATGTGGAGAGAGAGAATATTTACGTCTTGACGCACCTATAAGTATATGTATTATGTCTAGATTATTGATATTTTTACTCTCGTATATTTACACATAAAATTATATATCTATATCTATCTATCTATCTATCTATCTATCTATCTATATATATATATATATATATATATATATATATATGCACACACGTGCATGTGTGTGACTATGTGCGGGAATGTGTGGGTGTGTGGTCAAAGAGAAATTGATACATTTATGTGGATATGTGTTTGTGTGTGCATATGGGCATGGAGAGGTTTTACGTACACAAATTTTAGACATAACTGTATTCTCTTTAAATTATAAAATACACTCATCCACATAAATACGCACACAAAAATATATATATATATATATATATATATATATATATATATAAACGATGACCAAGGTACAAGAAGATAGAAGATGACGACTGAGGTTGCATTTTATTTTTTGAAGATTGTACGTATAATGGAAGCAAGCAAATGGAAAGGCAATACTCAGGCGGTAAGTGAGAAAGGAAACTGTTGAAATAGATCTGGCGGTTACATTTCTTTGCGAATTGTAATCTTGAAATAATAAACTTTAAAAACGTTTTCTTTTCGAAATATGCTATTTCTTTTTCAGTACATATATTTAAATGCAAATGTCAGTCGCTGTTGACTGTCCTCTTGATTCTTCGTCTCAGTTTAGTAAAGTTTTTGCTTACTAATTCTTCCACAACCTTTTTATCTATTGTGTCATACTGGATTTTCTGGCTTGAGTTCGCGTAATATATATATATATATATATATATATATATATATATATATATATATATAGTGTGTATGTGTGTTTTCATACAAGGTAATATTTTCACAATGGTATTAGCTAGAATTTTGCGAGGTTTGTAAAGAATTGATAATATATTTTTATGATTTCACTAGTTTTTCGCTTTGTTTATAAACAGCGACACAAGCTTCTGACTATCATTTCTCTTTACATATTTTTAATTAATGGCTTTAAAAAGCAAATAATTTTTCTAGTTCATATATATTTTCTTAAGCTGATCCCCGTTTGTTTTTTTACAAATTTAAAATTTTATGTTCCCTCACACTAAAACATCACAAGTAAGTCTTTTCATATATATATATATATATATATATATATATATATATATATATATATATATAAAAATATATATATATATATATATATATATATATATATATATATATATAAAGAAATATTGTCTTCAGGTGTGCTATATTTATGGGATAAAGTGCTCAATATCAGAGATAGAGCGTGTGTAAATATAAAAGTGAACATAGAAGTCAAGAGGCGACAGTCTGTTTCATGCTATATGCAATCGTCAGGCCACATATGCTGTTATTTTTCTCAGCTATTTATATGTATACGGGTTGTGGTGCATTGTGGGTATTCTATTTATGTGGCCTGACGATTGCATATAGCATGAAACAGACTGTCGCCTCTAAGTGTTGACTTCTATGTTCACTTATATATATATATATATATATATATATATATATATATATATATATATATATATATGTAGCAAACATTATAATTATGAAATTAAAGAAAATATGCCAATAACTGTAAGAAACGATAAACATCACACAAGTGATATAATAAAATCATAGGCAAATTATTATAGGGTCATTGGCGATTAAACGGGTTAATTCACAAGGCTCATTGGTGATAAAGATGGTTAGAACCTTATGAAGATTAACAAGACCTGTCAATTAACGGCTAGACTTTCTTGTAAGGTGACCAATCATATACTATAAAGAGAGACTAGGCTCTATGTTTATCCATGTAGTCAATGGGGTGATGACACGGAATCGCTGGACAAAGAGCATACCATAATGAAAAACAGTAAGATTGGGACCAAGGCTGGAATCCTGCTAAAGGATTACGACTATACATATATATTAACCTGGAGAGGCAATTATAGGTCTGCTTACATAGGATACAATACGAATGTATGATTAAAACACCAGATATAGAAAGACTCTATGACTACAAACGGTCATAGGACTGATAACGAGAATAATCTAATAGAGAAAATATTTCTAATGAAATAACTATAAACTGAAAGCTTCATGCATTTACAATCATATAATTACAATTGTATTCGGATGATGATATTCATATTGATCGCTTAATAATAATTTTACATTCAAAACGACTACATTAAATCTAAAATTATATATATATATATATATATATATATATATATATATATATATATATATATAAGCACACACACACACACACACACACACACATATATATATATATATATATATATATATATATATATATATATATATATATGATAGGAATATAGTTTTTATGGTTTGCTATATTTAATGGTTAATTTGAACAATATCAGAGACAGAATGTATGTGAATTTAAAAGTAGACATTGAGTCAAAAAGCAGTTTCATAAATAAACTCAACTGTTTGGACTGACAATTGCTTTTAAGCATGTAACAGACAGCAGCCGCCCATGGATTATGTCTTCAATGTATACTTCCATATATATATATATATATATATATATATATATATATATATATATATATATATATATATATATATATATATATATATATATATATATGTCATAAATTAATTGATTTAAAATAAATCTACTTCAATTGGACAAGGATTGTCTGGGTTTTCCTTATGTCTGTATCATTGTATTGGTTATTTTGGTAAAGGGTAGAGATTGTATTTGTCCAATTGAAGTAGATTTATCTGTAACCATGGAAACGTCATTTTAGCTGTGTCTTTAAAACCCAGTAATTTTAAAAGTTACTCCAAAATTCGCTTGAGGATGAAATGGAACTAATGTCTTTAATTTAATTGCAAAATTAAATTCGTGGCTTTTAGCTTCCATTTTTGAAACATGGTTAGAACTGTGTAGCGGAAAAAACATATTTTAAATCAATTAATTTATAATATTAATGCTCTGTAAATTTACATTGAGCACTATTTTGTAAAAATAAAAATATCTATGAGAAGACCTGTTTCTATATCTTAATGTTCTTTTCTTTTTTATTTAAATAAATATATATATATATATATATATATATATATATATATATATATATATATATATATATATATATATATATATGTGTGTGTGAAAAGTGAATATAAATATAAATAAATATATATATGTATAATTATTTATATATTATATGCGCAGTACTTATTAGAAAGCGCTCAATATCAGAGATAGAGCTAACATATTTGGTTGGATAGATGTGAGTTTGTGACCCTGGGTTTCACGCTTTAGCGATCGAAGCGTGAAACCCAGGGTCACAAACTCACATCTATCCAACCAAATATATATATATATATATATATTTATATATTACCCACATACGCAACGCCGACAATATGACTCCATGCACTGCGCAATCAGTGTTTAATAGCTTATAATATTAAGAAAGACAGGAATTTTATGGCGATTAATTTTAATGATCGTCTTTACAGAATTAGATATAACTCTTGTCACACAAAGAGGGAATTCTGTCACTGATAGTCCAAAGGTAATTTCTCGATAATTTTAACGAAATTTCCTTCTTGCTTGAGAAGAAGTGTTAGTATTCATTTTCAATAGTGCTTTTGCTGCCTGTAT
Organism: Acanthosepion pharaonis; assembly: GCA_903632075.3. Classification (NCBI taxonomy): domain Eukaryota; kingdom Metazoa; phylum Mollusca; class Cephalopoda; order Sepiida; family Sepiidae; genus Acanthosepion; species Acanthosepion pharaonis. Next base: position 344,198 of record CAHIKZ030004566.1, on the reverse strand, counting down.
ATACGGAATATATATATATATATATATATATATATATATATATATATATATATATATATAAATGGCGAATTTATGTTACCAATGCTTTTCAGGTTCTTTACAATCTTTAAAAATAATAACTTTGTATAACTTTAATGCCACCTCTTACTAAAATATAATTTCAAAAAGAAATATGTGCATGAAATTAAAAACATCTATTCACATTTTAATATTAATTGTAATGGTTCTAAAAAATAAACATATATACTTAAAATATTTCCAGACATCTAAGGAAAAAGAGTAAGTACAAAGACTTTCATATGCATGTCTTTTCATTGTCCATTTTCAAATTTATTTTTATTGTTTTATAGGCTGGTTATCAAGTTATTGATTATTGAGATAGAAATAGTTGATTGATAACTTCTTTCTCAACAGTACCCAAATCACACTGCCCACACAAAACCAGATTCAACGAGTTAAGGCTGGCATTTTCCTTGATTTTCGCCGAATTTAAGTAGGGCTAAATTTAATTGGCCCCTTTTAAATTAATACATTTTGCTAAAAAATTATACTGTACGGAATAAATTAATGAAAATGGAAGTTTGAAAAAAATAAATTGAAATAAAAATGTGTTCTTTGAAAAACAGTGCATAGAAGAAATTAGACATTTAAAAAGAAATTAAAAATTTTAAAATTAAAAAAAGAAATACGTTGTCTAACATTGTAGATATACTTAGTATATTTCCAGAAAGGGCTCAGATCAACCTGTCGCCCGAGCAGCCATTTTCACTGTATTTCTTTCCTTTGTTTCTTAAGTTCTTCTTTTGTTTTTTTTTTCTTTCTTTCCCCTTTATTATGAACAATGTCAACGAAAATTATTGCGGAGATAAAAACAAAATAAATAGGAGTTAAAACAATTAATTTTTTATCAAGCCGAAGGCAAGCGTGCAAACAACAAACGACGGAAGATTTTTGTCGTTTCAAATAGATATCCTTTAATGCTGACTGATTCGAGCTAAGCCCAACAAGCCCAACTGACATATATATATATATATATATATATATATATATATATATATATATATATTTATTTATTACTATTATTTTTATTATTATTGTAAAATAAAATAAAAACATTTTACACAGAATTCCTCATGTTTCAGAACTCAGATTTTACTTCTTCAGTCTATGGTAGATAACTTGTGATAGAAGGATTTATTGTGGAAATTTAAAAACAAAACTTTACCTCTTTTCCTAAGTTAAAGTGAGAGACATAAGGTTAGAATTAACAATATACTGGTGGGTGTGTCTAGATTAATTAATTAAACGTCAAGTCTACGCTAACATCTAAAAATAACGTCGAACGATGGAGGTGGGTGGGTTACTTTTACATGTCAAGGGAACTGAGACTTAAAAATGTCATCCAACGATTATAGGGAACATTGAAACACCAAATATATTATTGGTGTATCCAAGCATGATTTGCCGAATTCTTGAAGTAGGTATAAATTTATCCGAAACGGATGTAAAAGAAAAAAAAAGATAGTATACCCACAAAGATTCTTAAAGATTCGAATCGATGAAATTAAAATGTGGAAAAGTCTATATTAATTATACTGAATAGACGTTAAAACATTGCAATATTAAAGCTGAAAAAAAATCGAATAAATATTTGGTGAACCATTATATATTAATAAAATAATGGCTGTTACAACTGTAATACATAATTATTTATGAAAAAAAATAATATATTTTAAGATAAAAGTTAGACAATGCCGGCATAACAACGAAACTTAATTTCTTTGATTTAGCAGAAATGTATTGTTAGGAAACATTGTGATATATATATATATATATATATATATATATATATATATATATATATATATGTGTGTGTGTGTGTGTGTGTGTGTGTGTGTGTGTGTGTATGTGCGTGTGAAGAAATATTGTTTTAAGCTGTGCTATATTCATGGGATAAAATGATCAATATCAGAGGTAGAGCGTATGTAAATACAAGTATAAAAGTGAACAATGAAGTCAACACTTAGAGGTGTCTGGCTGTTTCATGCTGGACGCAATCGTCAGGCCGAGTGTTGACATCAATGTTCACTTATATATATATATATATATATATATATATATATATATATATATATTCAGAAAGAGACATTACCTCGTCAAACAAAAAGTGTTAATCAAAGAAACAGAAAGAGACAGAAAAAGATAGAAGAATTCATATCACTTTATCATATCTCTATGATAGATACATGGACATGTAAGTTTCGAACGTACATTATAAGAAAACATAGCAAATTATATTGCTTACAGTGTCTTCATTATAAGTACATCTTTTAGATCTAGAATTATAGATTCAACTATTGTTCGGAAAACATTACTCAGATCTGGTGTGAACAACTTCATATAATTAAGTAACTCTACAATTCAAAAACACATGACAATGGGAAATTGATTCGGCTATATTCCAGATATATAAAGTATCAACACTAGTTATTACGTATATTGCGTCCCTCCAAATAGACAAAATAGGCCAGATAACTAAGCGAAAATGTCTCAAATACATATGGCAAAATGTGGTCAGACGCTGGTTTGTCTTAAAGATGCACGCGCGCACACATACACACACACATGCATATATATATATATTTATGTGTGTGAAATAATATATATATATATATATATGTATTCATATATATATATATATATATATATATATATATATATATATATATATATATATATATATTGAATACAGAATCCTTAAAATCAATTTAACTTTGTAAAAATTCTAAATTTCTGTAAAAATTTGTCTGAAGTTATGGACTTCTGAGTCCACAAAATAAAATACCACCTGAATGGATTTTTAAGGATTCTGGATAAATTATTATATTTCCTCTGTATTTACTATTTACATTGAGCTCTTTTTTGCATTTATATCCTCCTTGAAATTTCCCTACTAATTATCAAGGATAAGATATATATATATATATATATATATATATATATATATATATATATATATATATATATATATATATTATTTGGTTCGATAGATGTGAGTTTGTGACCCTGGTTGAGCGCTTTCTAATAAGTACTATATATATAATATATAAATAATTATACATATATATATTTATTTATATTTATATACACTTTTCACACACACACACACACACACACACACACACACACACACACACACACACACACATATATATATATATATATATATATATATATATATATATATATATATATATATAGTGTGTGTGTGCACTGAACTTAAATTAACTATAACGGAGTGAATTTCATGCGTATTAACCAAAAAGAAAACTCCCAACTATCTGTTACATCAGTTTTTGTCTTAGCAATTCAACCCTGAAGATGAATCTAGATGAGATTGAAAGTAATTAACCAAACTGATTTATCTTTTTAATCATTTTTATAACTGAACGAAGAAATTGATCCGTGAATTTCAAAAGTTTAAAATAAATATTAATTGACATTATATGCCTAGAATATATATAACTGGAGTTATAGAAAATTTTCTGTCCACATGAAAGATTCCTATCAATAAATGCAGACATTTTCCGATATTGTACATTGAGGTTAATAGTTTTAGACTTTTATCAGCCTAACTCTTGCAATATTCACCTGTTTTACACCTGGAATTTACTAACGAGCTCTGGTGAAACTTCGGATCCTTGTTATCGTTCTATTATTTTTTACCTTCTCTTGCCAAAGTCCTATGGTTTCTAATTTACCTCGACTTCATTATGCATCGCAAGGCTTTCATTCAGATAAAACTATGGTTTTCATTTCTCTGTATCAAGTACCGATTTATTAACGATTACTATTGAATTTGTCTATTAGGTTTTAGTTAAGAACGGCGAGGCTGTGGCTTTGGATAGCTTGACTGCGCTTTACATGTTTTGACATTCCGGCTTTATTGACAAGGACCGTTTTGTTTTTTTGCGAAATATTTGACGCACTCCGACCATGTTAATAAATCTTATAATGAATGTTATGTTGAATGGCAAAGTTTCTAGATCGTTTCATATAAATTCGGAGATCTTTGTCTTTAGGTCTACATTTTTCTCATCTTCTTTTCTGACCTTACCGATCTCATTAGTTCACAAATATGTATTTTAAGCTAATGATCTAACTTTGTTTACTGCTTTAATAGTAAGTCTGAAATGTTCAAGAAAGTAAAACTGGCAAAGGTTCTAGAAAAGCATCTCAAATGTGCTGGTAAATGAAACAAAATTGTTTCCTAAATTTTAATGTTTCCAAAACGAAACAGTTGTCTTTTAATCATCATAGAGAAATGATTGCCTTACATGAAATGAGGATGTTTTTCGAATTTGTAGTCGGCGTGAGAGGGTCTTAGCTGTAGAAAGTATGAATTAAGGGAATGATGGAAAATTTTCTGCAGTGTGGCTTCTGTTTGAGGGAAAGTGGGTGTAAGATGGAACAAGTTTTGTGCAGACATATTTTATTTTAAAATGTGAAGTTTAGTAGATTTTTACCAAACCCTGCAACGATCATAACTTTTGTTTGTGCTCTCTATTATAATAATAATAATAATAATAATAATAATAATTATTATTATTATTATTTTTATACAAAATATTTCAGCGTTTATAGTGGCACGTTGTCGTAATACATTTTAATAAGCACACTAAACTGAATGCCTTACATGCGACATTATATTTTATTCAGCTTTGAACCCAGTCAGTTATTCGAAGCCTCAGTGTGTGTTACCCTTGCGTATACTTTAAATAAAGGTTCTATATATTTCCTTTGAGAATGTTTTTATCATGTGAAATTGTTAGAAGCAACTATGTCGGCCATGTTTACATGACGAAGACAACTACTGACATCGGGTGAAGTACGGATATACACCCGGTAGCTCTAAGGTCACCTTTTGGTAAGTCTGCATATGTACTTGTCTTTGATGATATGGCGTGACACTGAGTTAAAATCAATTCGAGTATTATATAGAGTAGGTCAACAACTAAAACAATGTAATTATTTTCAAATGTTATTTTTTTAGAAACATCTGATAAAACAATAGTTAAATAAAAAAGAAATAAAAGTCAGTATTATCTGAAATTCTTTACGTTGTTATTTTTCACTCGGAAAGCAAAATTAGATTTGTCGCTTCACAATCATTTGTTTTTAAATAAGAGTAAGATGTTTATGTATCTTCATACATCTGGTTTTATACCAATGCTTGCCATCTACTGAATATTATAATCTTTACTTCGATACTGTCAATCATTATGTATCCACCATATACGGATAATCTCCTCTTCAAACCGCCCCTCTTTCATTCATATCATACACGTCATTTCCTATAACAGTTTTAACTGTAACCTTCTACACTGGTTGCCTCTCGAGCCTTGTATCAGATGAAATTTATTATGAAAAACATAACATATATTTCATTTCTTTTAATAGTAATTCTCTTATTGACAACAATACTTGGTATGACGATATACTACATCCGCGCCCTGGGTAAGACGATAAATTACATCCGCGTCCTGGGTAAGACGATCAACTATATCCGACAGCAAGACCTCTGATCAGAAGGTTTTGAGGAGCGTGGAACCACATCTTAATTGCTGATGTTCCCAAGTCCAACCTAACCCAGGGTGGTAGCACCTGCTCGGACCCTAGATACGAGCAAATAGATAACCCCAACCATGAAATTTAAAAATAGGGTTTTTTATTAATACTAGCAATGAAATTTGGAAAAATCTGTTACAATCAATATGGTTTGGAAAAATATCTGCAATATATTTTAAGGAAAAAAATTAATAATAGTAATATATTTCTGAAAAAAAAATATTGCCAGCAGTAAACATCCTGTCGGCATTAAATAACCAATTCAGCTTGATATGCCGTAAAACAGATCAAAACAATCAAAAACATTAATGATCAAATTTACAATTAAAGTCCTCATAGTTTTAAATCTCTAGAAACAAAGAACAAGTTAGTATCGACTAAATAACTCCTTATCGATTTAAAAAGTTCCACGTTTGTTTAGCTTCTATTCTTTCAAGAGATCATGGAAAAGTATCATCTGAAACTTTCGAACTGTTTCAGTCATTTAAAAGCTGAAATTAAAGAAAACTAAAAACAAAACTTAGAAAATCTTTGCCAGAAGAAATACTGGAACATAAACTTCTATTGAAAGAGAAACCGGGGAGATTTAAACATAAATTATTTAGGCTAATAATTAACATTAGCAAAAATACACACGTATTGATCGTAACATAAATCTCGTTGTTGTTTAAGATAACAGATAGTTCATTCTTCTGATACATTGCCTGGCCAACGCCATAGCAACGATATCACGTCGAACAGACACTTGTCGATTTTTTACGACTTGACAAGGAAAATAATTTTCATTCTGACCTCACTAAACTGTCAAATATACATCCATTAAAAAAGACACGGTCTAATTTTGTACTAACTACTAACAAATAGGTATTTGTGTATATATTCTTTCATTCATTTATATCTTGCACATATATACCGACATTTTTAAGATATCAGAATCTACTGGTTCCTGTCTTCTTGGCGTTTGACGGAGAATCCGTCTATTTTTAATAGCTTTTGTTATTCTGAATTTCGAATAAAACTAGAATTTAGAAATGTGAGTTTTAAGATGTATTTATCATTTTTAATTTTATCGCAAAAACATATTGTAGGAAAATAGGTAATTTTAAAACATTTTTTAGATGTATGATCAGATATACCAATCCAAGGTCTAAATGCCACTGAAGGTAGAGGACTATTGTGTGGCGTTGTACGAGAGTAAGAAAAACTAGAAGTGAAATTCATGGGTAGATCAGATTAATTGGATCGTGATTAAGATTCCAATGTATTAAATTATAACCATGTAATATTAGCATTTGAGCCTTACATACATATATATATATATATATATATATATATATTAAGAAATATACTCTTAAGGTGTGATATATTTATGGGATAAAGTATATATATATAGGTATAGATATATAGATATATATTGAACAATACAAAAATATTAAAAAATTAAAATCTTCTGAAACACTCGGTTGTAGATATATATATATATAATTTTACTATGTCCGGTTTCATTGCATTAATAGTTTGTACACAAATAGACTGTATAGTTAATATATTATAACACAATGATTATGTTTATTCTAAAATTGTATATTATTTTCTGAATATCCAACTCCAATTCGTTCAGTTAACAATGAAATAATAAAAGTTATACAGTAAAACAACAAAATTAAAAAAAATAAATTATCCTATGTGAAAACATATTAGTTATATCAAATGTAGGTTTACATCCATCACTAAGAAAGAATCTTGAAAAATTATTTTTTCTCATATTTCGTTTTACACCGTACTTATTTCTCCTTGTTTCTCTTAAAGTTTTTTGGTTTCAGCTATTTTCAATTTTAAAATTCTTTATTTTTTTTATTGTGATTTCCATTCGCAACATCACCTTTTACAAATACTTTCTTGCCAGTCAGTTCACTTTCATTCCTATTTTCTCAAATTTCTTTCTTGTCAAATATTTTAAGTTATTTCTATCGTAAATACAGTTTTTCGTTTCTCTTATTATCAGTATTATCAATTTCGTCTTTTTTTTCGATTATTCTGTGATCTCTACCCAACTTTTCCACAATTTCCAAAGTTCTCTACCGATTACCTAAAATTATACAATATATATTTTTTTTTCTTAAAGAAATTCTCTCTAACGACTCACGGCGATCTGTACGTATCTGCACCTATAAAAATAAATATCAAACACTGTGTTATATATATTTATTTAGAGAATGAAAAATCAACACAACTGCTAATAGTAAGATCTCATGCTGATATTAATTTATAATTTATTTTTATGCAAAATCAATAGCGATAAAATATTCAGAAAAAAAGTCATACAAGTCGAAAAATGAATATACCGTGATAGGCAATACAGAAAGATATTAGGTTGGTGCAAAAATAATTTCGTTTTCTCACATAGTAACATATGTTCGAAAACGAAATTATTTTTGCACCAACCTAATACTTCGGACGTGAAAAAAAATGAATATTTCTATATGTTCAGTGTTTCCCGATCTACAACTGCACCCGTCTTTTCTTGTATTGTCATCCCCTGGACATACGTCCCTCGCCTGTATTTTAAACAGTTTTATCACTTGCTTCCTGTTTAGGATTAGCTTTCCGGTGCCGTTTAAAGTCTATTTCAATTCCAAATCGTAACGTATATTCTTTCCTACGCTAATATATCTCCACAAGCTTCTGCCGATATTATTATTCTGATAAAACAGTATAATACATGCGTCGTTCCTGGCTGCAGGAATTATCATTTGTTGCTGTTTTTTTATAAGAACGGTTGAACCTACGGATTATAAGGTTATTAGCGTTCTACCTCATTTTTGGAAAATCCTAGAGGTCCAATGCTCCCAGTGTTTGGTATACAGGTCTTCTCCAACAGCTGAAGTGTTACAGTTACCACGGATAAATTTTGAATTCATCCAGTTTTAATCGTGGAATATAAGTTACCCTGAACGGCCACTCATCTAGAACATTTCGTACCAATATAGATGTTCCAGAGGGTTCTATACTTCATCCTATTTTGTTTTAAATTTTCATTAATGACATTCCCGATGGCATCAGCTCTCCCCTTAATGTCTACGCTGATGACAAAACCATTTACTCCTTTCTCGATTGTAAGGCTGATCAGTTCAATAAGATTAAAATGTCAGCCGATGTCCAAAGGACATTCATTCTGATGTTAAATGTGGCAAAGTATGACTTGTTAATGTTAACGCCTCAAAAACTAAACAACATGGTTGATGCAAACCTCCGGAAAAGTAACTGGTAGCACCTTCCGGGGCTTCAGTTCTCACCTGACATGAAGTGTAAATAATATATTGAATCCATTGCTAGGTCAGCTGCATTGTCTAGTGTGAAACAATGTTTAGTATATTGCTTCCATATATGGGCCGGTAATCCTGCTAGTTATCTAGATTTCCTTGAATAAAATCCAAGAAGAAGGAATATTATTGGTCATGATCTGGAGTCTTGGCATCAGTTATTTTCCAGCGGCGTAAATTGCTTCTCTGTGCCATTGTCTATAAATACTTTCATGGTAATTGTTCGAATGAGCTATTCTGTATGATACTTAGGTGGTCAGTGATGTCAGTTCGCTGGTGGATGCGGGGCGCCTTTCGTTTCGCGTGGGAGTGCATGTCAGTGTGAGTGCTTTGAATGAATGAATGTTTTATACTATTAAAGTCCCGCTTGGATTTCGGCTAGTGAACTGATATTTCTGCCACATTGAGTGATTGTGGGGGGTTTTATTACGAATATTATTTTGTTTAGTTTCTTGTAAATAGGTTTGTATTCATGTTGTAAATACTCCTTGGGGCTAGTTTTTAGAATTATTGTTTTATTCCCTCCCCCCACCACAGACAATGAATTATTAATATGGGGATTAGTTTATATTTTCATAGAGACAAAGAGGTATTATGGTGAATGTATTAAGAAAGGTGCGTATTAATGTGTTTTTGGTGTAAGGAATATTGTTTGTACGATTGGGTCAGTGTTTGTGGCTAGCTAAGTTATAGTTAAGACATAAGAAGACCGTCGTTTCCCCCACCTACGGCCATCTACTACATTTCTGTACATAACAGAATAAATATTGCTATTCAGTATGATACCTTTGTAGTGAGAGTTGTCTGTATGACCAGTACAGATAGTGGTTAGCACCCGACGAGATTTTTGACACGCTTCGGAACAGTTTGTAAATTATTGTTTTGTTTTGACGTTAAGTTCTTTTTTAATTTTTCTTACATTCATTTACTAACTGTTTATTGAAAAGAAAGTTTTGGTTTTCTTTTCACTTTTTTTTAATTTTATTTTATCCTTTTTACGCCTATTTTATTTAGGGTTTTATTTAATTTATTCTTTTAGGTATACTGGATCTATTTCTTTAATTTTTGCAAGTTCCGCCCGATATTAATTTTATTTTATTTTATCTTATATAATTTGAGTTTATGTTTTGCATTTCTACGTGTTATTCTTTTTTGTTTTCCTAAGTAAATAGTTCTCTAAATTTCTGTGTTTTCTATTATTTTTAGTTTAGCTTTTTCCTTTTCGTTTAATTCGTTTAATTTATTTCTGTGTTACCTTGTCTATTTGTTTTGATAAAACTTGTGTTTTTTTCGTGTTACGTTGTTAATTTTTTCTTTGTAAGACATTTTTGTAACATCGGGCATTTTCTTTAGGTAAGTCTTGTTTTTGTTTAATGTCGGCCATTTTGATTATTTCGTAAGAATTGTCGTTTTTTTACGTATTCCGTTTTGTGTAGAATTTTGTTTTTATAATTTCTTTCAAATTTAGGTTGTTGTAATTTCTGTATGAAAATAATAAAAAAATACATCTGCTTATACGTTTAATTCTTTTGTTTTTGTTTCTTTCTATTTTAAACGTCTAACGATATTCTCGTCTGTAACGCTTTGTGTAATTTTCGTTTTTCTAAGTGACTTTTGTACATCTATTTTTTGTTTACCATTTTATCTTGTTAAATTTGTTTTGTTTACAATGACCTTTTCTGTTGAAGGAATTTTGTCATTTATTTTGCGAACTATTTGCTTGTATTTATGTTTTTATTTTTGGGTTAATTGTATTTTTAATTTCTTGCTTTGTTTTCATTTTATTTAAAAGGAAAAAAAAATATTTCGCTTATATATATATATATATATATATATATATATATATATATATATTTTTAAAATATAATTTGTTCCAATGACTCTCCGAAGTGGATCACTCGAAAAATATATTTTTGGGCCTAGTAAAATAAAGGCATTCCTAATAAAGTAAAACTCTGATTTAATCGTAGATTCTTTAATTGACCTGAATAATGTCTGCTAGTCGAAAATGCCGAAATACGAATATTTTTAATACAAACGACAAAAAAAAAATGGTGGCTGGAAATGGCCAAAATTTGGAGAATTCCAAAGTGACAACTGACCAAAAATGTATAGGTTAGCCGAAAAAAGCCAAAATTTGACGACACCACAAACTATAAAAAGACGGCCGTTTAGCGACAGGAGAGACGCTCTCCTGCTGGAAGTCCCCATCGAAGTGTAATATTAACATGACGGAGTTCCCAGAGAGGGCTAAGGGCTACGCACATATCATTACATAAGATGGGTTCTTGACTAATCCCGTTGCAGTGCAGAATGTTGAAAAAAGAAATGTGTCAGTCTTTGTGGTGGACAAGATTACGGAAGCTCCAGACAGCGGGACCCCGTTCTGCTGAAGCCCACACACCTTCTACCAGTTCCAACGGCGATTCACCGACTACCTTTTCCGAGCCATTGAGAAACCAAAAGTACAAAAGGCAAAAAACCTGCAACAATTAAAAGTTGTATTGAAAACAAACGCCTTCAATCTGCCGGGAAAAAAAAAGACGCTTCTTCCTCGGCAACGTGTTCCCCAACTGCCAAACAGCATCAAATGTCTCCACCACCCATAGTAAAATCCAAAATAAAGGGTCCCATCCCCTAATCTTCAGTCTGGAAAAAGTTGACCCTGCCAATTTTCCTAATACACCCATCAGCTCACCCAAAATATCAAATCAGCAAAATATACAAAAAAGTCCATCATCTGATTCTAATGTATCCACCACAAAAAGGTCCAAGCCCATTTTCCATACTGTTTTCACTATGTGGTGAGTAATGGTGAGCCTGGACAACAAATATGAACTATGATTCCAAAGGCAAATCACATTTTTGGAATGTTTCCTCCAATGATCTGTTTTGATAACGATAGTGTTAAAAACTTAGATCAATATTGTTTAGGGGCCGCTTTTTTATTCACGCCCTCCCTGTATAGGGCATTAAAACTTACGCTAAACTTGGACATTGGCGGCCTGTCTGTTGATGACACCACCAAGAGTGAGATGTGCACAGGATCAATAGGGCAGCGTGTCGGTGTCTTCACCCCGGCCTTGCTCAATGCCGAAGGACGACCTTAATCTGTTTGATAATGTATTTCTGATTCGGTAGTGTAAATGCCCGGGGCCTGAGTTCGGAGAGCGAGGCTCTCTCATGAGCTTCAGCTTCTTGGTGTGAATGTAAGTTTTGTGCGGGAGACTCGTTTTCTACTCGCGATTATGAAGGCATTCAGACTAGGGGATTTTCTTTCTATTCATCATGTTTTGATGGACGCCAGATAGGTTTCGCCTGGCCTTTGAGTAATCATTGACCGTGGCATGTGCTCATGTCTTCGCAGACGCGGGAGAAGGCTTTGCGTGCTGGATGTTACCAAAAAGGATAAGGTCTTTCGTCTCATTGGGATTTATGCACCCAATGACTATTCTGAGGGGCCTAATTTTTTTTCAGCAGATCAAGCGGTTTCTGACGACATCTCGTCGGTTAATTTTAGCGGGGTATTAGAATCCCATCCTTGACCACAACACAGAGCGTATAGGTTCAATTTCGGGTACTAACAACCCGAGACGTGAAACCATTTCGGGAATTTGTCGACAAGTTTGATCGATAAGTACCAAAATGATCATCGGAATGTAATGTGGACAAATAGCCGTTGCTCAGCTAAGGGGATGCGTTCTAGCTACTTCGGTCGCGTCTTAGAAGAATCGATGTTGAGCTCTTAGAGTGTCCAAGATTCCATTATATAGATTACTCTGATTATGAGCTCGATCGGGTTCGTATAAATTTAGAAAAGCCTAAGGTTAAGATGGCTGGCTACTGGAATTTGAGCTCATTATTTGCTGAACAAGATATCCATGCTATGGTTAGAATATGTGGTGGGATAATTTAAAATCAAAATTAAGTCGTTTGATGCTGAATATATTCAACTCAATCTAGATAGATTAGCGGCGCAAACAGCATGTTAGAAAAAAGTTGATCAGTCCATAAAATCCTGTCATAGTTTAGGGACGTAGCTTTAGCTAAGACAGATTTGACCTCCTTGTTGATAAGAAAAATCAAGTTCTGTTACTTAGGGATAGGTAATAAGTATGTCATCCGAGGCAACATAACTGCTGAATTGCTTGCAGAAGAAGTTAGAAATGCATCTCGTCGACATATCGCGTACGTCACATTGTCGGATAATCGGACCCTGACTGCAAACGCGGGTATATGTGAGGCTTTTTGTAATTACTTTCAAGATCTGTTTACCAGGGATCCCGGTCTGGGAACTGCTCAGTTCGACGCCTATTTTGCCGACTTTTCATGCATCGCGGCAGGTGAAGCAGCTAGGTGCGAGGACCCCATCACGGAATCGAAAATCTGGTAAGTCAAAATCAGGAGGCTCACTCAATACAGGATTGAGGGTCCGGGTTGAAATGCCTCAATAACGATGAGGTGTCACTTACTTGCTGGTGATTCGTAGGGTCTTCCGGGTCGGCAAAAGACTTTGTTCATTAGGGCTTGGAGAATCACACGTTTTTACATTGTACTGCAGCTGTGGCAGTTTGTTGAAGACATATTTATTCGCATGCTGCGTGGAACGGTTTTCGTCCTCGAGTTCAGTTCATTTTGTAATAATGTGGTTCCGCCGTTGACGAAGGCTGAGCACTATTGTTCTTTTGCTTGCTAGGTGTTATGAGAGTCGCGATTTGGACAACACGTCAGAAGGGATTCTATGGGGTCGAGAAGTTTATTTCTTCTCAACTGATATTGCATTTTAAGTATCATCTTAAATTTAAGATTGGGGCAGAAAGGCGGCGGCTCCCTTCATCAGAATTCGGAAAAAAGTTGGGTGAGACTTCAGCGTTTGTGTCGAGGAAGAGTGGTACTTTCGTGTCGGTTAGGCATTGCAATGTGTGTTGAACATTGGCAACTCAATACAAAATTTGATTATTTTACAGTTGTTTGTGACTTCGCTTCCTTCGAATTAACTTAGCTAGGAAATGTATGCTTATTGGCTCATTTTATTTTAGCCCCGAATTCCTTTAGTTTAATTCCTCCTTCCCTAACTCGTTAGGTAGTCAGAGATGTCAGTTCTGTGGTGGTTGCTGGACGCCTCTCGTTTTTTCGGGTAAGAGTTCAAAGAAAATACTACTACTACTAGTAGTAGTAGTATTTTCTTTGATAACTGGTATATACTCATTTCTTTCTAGGTCCCGCCCAGAAACCTATGGTCAGATATGGCATCATGGCGTTTTCCACTGAGAATTCTTTTAAACAAAAGAATAATAAAGAAAACAAACACATAAGATCACAAATATTTTACACAAATAATGCCCTTCGTAAGGTGTCAGCTGTACATGTTAGTACAATTTTGTGTATTTCTTTAACACGTGGGCTACCAGGAATTCTTTGATTAGGTCTATTGGAATCTTTTACAATCAATCCTACTACAACTGGAGTTGTAGCTGTCCTCATATGCCACATATTTGTGATTTCGATTTCAAGAATCTTCTATTTTGATAGATTTTTTAAACATCTTCAAAGATAAATGGCAGTCTGCAAGGATTGCCATGTCAATAAAATGGCACATTTTGTCTTTGCGTTCTATAATCACGATGTTTGGGCGATTCTCTTGGTTGTTCTGTCTGTGTGTATTGTAAAGTTCCATAAAATTGTTACAAGTCCTACCTTCTAAAGCGGGTCTAGATGGTATTCATACGAATTTCTTGAAGTCTCTTTCCGGTAAAAGGTGGACATTTTCTAATGCAGATATTGGCTCACTCTGTCATGCCGGGTTTTATATTGAATGGGTGCCAGTATCGTGCAACCAGATATAAGATGGTCAGTTTTTTCTAGATATTTATCACAGAATCTGCACGTTTGGTCAACACAATTTTTCAGCACGCGTGCTTTGTAATTTCTAGTTATCAATCATTGGTCATGTGCAACAAGAATAAAATCTTCGTCGGCCATATCACGTTGAAACAACGGTTCTAGTTCGATCTCCGAGGGTAAGCAGCGTTGAATGTTGTCATTACCTAGATGAGTGACAAGTTGGGTATACCAGCTGCTGTTATCTTGGATGTGGGCGTGATGTAAAAGATAACGGCTCAGAATGAGAACCCGGGTAGTCGAGTTCGAATTCTAATCGAGGTCGTTACATTCACTTACATGGAAATACTATTGGAAAGCAAACGAATACATGTTTTCCACACCAACTACGGACTAAATAGTAGGACTAGCATTTGATAAAAAAATCCTAACAATTTTTAATGCAATATTCATTGAAAAAAATGCTTACAAGCCCAAAATATGCTTAATCTTTAAATAAATTACAGTGTTGATAAGACGTAGAAACCGAAAAAAGTCAATCAACTTTCTTCTTCTTCTTCTTCTTCTTCTTCTCAGTCACAACCTTCTTTTTCTTATTCGCAGTATCAACCTTCTTCTTCTTCTTCTTCTTCTTCTTCTTCTTCTTCTTCTTCTTCTTCTTATTTTCAACCTTCTTCTTCTTATTCGCGCAGTATCAACCTTCTTCTTCTTCTTCTTCTTCTTCTTCTTCTTCTTCTTCTTTCAACCTTCTTCTTCTTATTCGCAGTATCAACCTTCTTCTTCTTCTTCTTCTTCTTCTTCTTCTTCTTATTTCAACCTTCTTCTTCTTATTCGCAGTATCAACCTTCTTCTTCTTCTTCTTCTTCTTCTTCTTCTTCTTCTTCTCAGTCTCAACCTTCTTCTTATTCGCAGTATCAACCTTCTTCTTCTTCTTCTTCTTCTTCTTCTTCTTATTTCAACCTTCTTCTTCTTATTCGCATCTTCAACCTTCTTCTTCTTCTTCTTCTTCTTCTTCTTCTTAGTTTCAACCTTCTTCTTCTTATTCGCAGTATCAACCTTCTTCTTCTTCTTCTTCTTCTCAGTCTCAACCTTCTTCTTCTTATTCGCAGTATCAACCTTCTTCTTCTTCTTCTTCTTCTTCTTCAGTCTCAACCTTCTTCTTCTTATTCGCAGTATCAACCTTCTTCTTCTTCTTCTTCTTCTTCTTCTTCTTCTCAGTCTCAACCTTCTTCTTCTTCTTTCTTCTCAGTCTCAACCTTCTTCTTCTTCTTCTTCTTCTTCTTCTTCTTCTCAGTCTCAACCTTCTTCTTCTTATTCGCAGTATCAAACTTCTTCTTCTTCTTCTTCTTCTCCAGTCTCAACCTTCTTCTTCTTCTTCAACCTTCTTCTTCTTCTTCTTCTTCTTCTTCTTTCTTCTTCTCAGTCTCAACTTCTTCTTCTTATTCGCAGTACCAACCTTCTTCTTCTTCTTCTTCTCATTCTTGGTCTCAACCTTCTTCTTCTTATTCGCAGTATCAACCTTCTTCTTTTTCTTCTTCTTCTTCTTCTTCTTATTTTTCAACCTTCTTCTTCTTCTTCTTCTTCTTCTTCTTATTTTTAACCTTCTTCTTCTTCTTCTTCTTCTTCTTCTCAGTCTCCCTTCTTCTTCTTGTTCGCAGTTTCTTCTTCTTCTTCTTCTTCAGTCTCAACCTTCTTCTTCTTATTCGCAGTATCTTCTTCTTCTTCTTCTTCTTCTTCTTCTTCTTCTTCTTCTTCTTCTTCGTCTTCTCCTTCTTCTTCTTCTTTTTCTTCTTCTTCTTCTTCTTCTTCTTCTTCTTCTTGTCAGTCTCAACCTTCTTCTTCTTATTCGCAGTATCAACCTTCTTCTTCTTATTCTTCTTCTTCTTCTTCTTCTATTACTACTACTACTATTATTACTACTAATGTTGCTACTACTACTACTTCTTTATGACTTTTCCCTTTTTGTAACTGCTATGGGCTCCACCCCTTTTTCATACAAATGGACTCTACCAGTGTGTACTTGGAGTGCTGACATTAAATACCCAGTGTCAGTCTGAGTAGAGAGAGAGGAGTGAATGTGATTGAGTTGGAGGTAGAGTAATAGTGTGAGAGGTAACCGCTTGTAGAAGTTATAGTTACAAGCACATAGACACTAAGGAAGTCCTACTTCGGGACTGAATTTACTAGATTATATATATATATATATATATATATATATATATATATATATATATATATATATATATATATATATATATATATTATTGCTTCTAACCGCGTTTCTGTGTTTACTAACCGTATTACCAATTGTATTATTGTGTAAATCCATTTATTTGTTATATTTCATTCCTCCGTTTGTCATTCGTTGGAGAAAGGATTTCATCTCAGAATCCACAACAGTAACTTTCAGCATTATCTATCCCATTACATTCCTTTGCATCACCTGTTCTGCTATCTATATGTACATGTTCGTTTCGTAGGATAATCTCTATTTCCATCTGCCCCTCTTGCCTTCAGAAGGTTTTACGAGTGTCAAATTCATGAAGCTCCTTCTCCTCACTATATATCTCACGAATTAAAAGTGTCTCTCAATAAATCAAACCCATACTTTATTATCATTTTCGTTAAAATTGTGTAGTGACGTTCATATTCTGATCATGGTATTTTCAACATCCTTTTATAGACCCACATCAATTTTGATTCGAATCTCTTCCTTCATCTATGAGGAAATAGTCATATAGGAATATTATCTTTGAATTGCCATTCAACATGCTGTCCGTTGTAATAACAAATATACCCTATTTCTGTGTTTAGGTTTTGGAAAATTGAAAAAGAAAATCCTTCCTACTTATCGAGAATATTCATAAGAACTTTTATTAAATTAATTCGATTTCTGATTTCTATCCATAGGATTCAAGTTCACATGATGGCTTCCTCTAAATTAAATTTTAAGATATAATTTAAATGAAGGCGTCAATTATTTCTCTTAGATTAATAGAATAAAATAGATTATTGATTCTTTGACTACGCTTCTTACAAAGAAGAAAAGCTTAATCTGTCAAAGGTTATGATACATTTTTACTTAAATTAAATTTTTAAAAATAATGTATTCTAAAATTTGTTTGTATATGATCGATTAGACTTTGTTGTTTTCTGGAAAAATAAAAGGTTTTTTCCCATTAATAGAATTTTGTAAACAGTTGAATAAATTTTTTAAATCAACATAAAATCGGTCGATGAATATAAAATTCAAGTTGCAATCTTTATAAAGCTAATCACCAAATATGTATCATATCTAGCGATAACCTGATTAAATATTATGTCCATTCACATTACAAAATATATTTTATACGCTTCATATCAAAAGCTGACTTCACCTCATCTAAAAGGAAACGGTACTTGTTCAAATCATTCGTTTGATTCTTGGTAACGAAGACTGGATAAAAAGCTCCCTTGCATTCTTTTAGCAGGCAACGCATCCGTATTTGTTGATGGAGACTGACATTTCAAGCACACATAAAGAGAAAAGTGTGCCTACTGAATTTAACATGCACAAAACATCGAAAAGAAGGAGATGAAGAAAGAAACAGTGGTTTTGGTAATGTTTGCTAAAACGAGGATAAAGATGTGTGGTAAAAGGCAAAAATTAATTAAAGCAACAATAGAAAAGAAGTCGTGAAGAGTCATGAACAAAAAGGTTCATGAAAGAAAAAAAAAAAAGGCTGTTATTCTCCACCATGAAGAAGGTTAATCTTTTAGTAAATTTTCATTTTTACACCCGAGCGCATTCACTGCTGAACTATTTTCTTTCAGAAATTAGTACGCGCTTCCTTAAAGCGATTTTTTTTACTTAATTTAAGAAGAAAGTTAACTTTCAAATATATGTAAACATCGACAAATAAAAGAATAACAAAAGAAAAAAAACCTAACCCTAATTTGAAAGTTAACTTTCTACTTAAAAAATAAATAAATAAAAGAATAACCTCCCAAAAAACACCTAACCTAATTTGAAAGTTAACTTTCTTCTGAGAAAAAAATACTTTGTTATTCTTTTATTTGTCGATGTTTACATATATTTGGAAGTTAACTTTCTTCTTAAATTAAGTACAAAAAATCGCTTTACGGAAGCGCGTTCTAATTTCTACAAGGAATTACTGTGAAGGAAGAAATTAGGCTCAAATTGTATACGTCCACCAACAAAATTCAGCACTGGATTACTTATCAAAAGCCGGTAATGGCTGACGAAAGACCAGGAAAAAGTCCAATTGTTTTCGGGTCGTTAACATCCAAAAAGTTAGGTTTCTTTAATATCTAATTGTTGATTTGAGTTCAGCATATACATTTGCAGGGAAATAAAACTATTTTGGAAAGATTTGAAGGGATATTAGCGTTCAGGTGTTAAAATG